>JASANB010004500.1:0-21012 GCA_030248155.1 Sabatieria punctata | reverse complement strand
CCCTGTACAATCAACGTACGTAATACTAGTGTAGGTCGGTACTGTGTAGGTACTTTATAGATAAATGCAGATTGTTAGTTTCTAACGAGTTTCAGTGATACCAAAAAAATTAAGGTGGTCTGTAGAACCGTTATTTAACATGTCAAATATTTCTGAAGTCAGTCAAAAACAGAATTTTTATCTTCCCAGCCCAAAGGAAATAAAGAAAATTCAGAAATCAATCACATTATAGCAGAAACACACAGGTACTGGGGGTGGTTGGTCACCCTAGCTAGAAGAACCAACCCCCTCACCGCTCGAGACAGTTTAGGGACCCCTGACCCAAAATACAAGTACAAGTAAGTAGCGGTTCCAGCACTAACAAGCTGGCTCGAAATCACTAGTTTTTAGCTTAAAATTCGCCTGAAAAATCCTTTGGAAACCGAATTTAGCGTTTCCACTGCCGATATCATTTTTTGCTTGTTTGTAACTCTAAAAGGCTATTTGGCAGCTCAAAATAGCGATGTTTAACTTCCTTCCTAAAAACGTGCTGAAACGCATTTCCAGTACCTTTTGGAGCTTTTGAAATTTTGGAGCCCCTTTGGGCAAAACCACCTCGACCCCCACTGGACTGACGTCCCTCCGCCTCCCTCACGCCGGCCGGAACCTGTTGCATGTAAGGAGCAAAATTCGGAGAAACGTGTGGTTTCGCCTTACAAAAAACCAGTTTTTCAAAGGTTTGCTTTAAGTTTAGCAATTATTTATTTGAAATTTTTATATTGAGTTTTTCAAAAGCAAAGTAAAATTGAGGGGTCGGGTAACTGCCAGCAGAATTCTCAGGCCTCCTGGGCCGGACCTTGAACACCTCATCATCAGTGGGTCGCGAGCCGGGCCGGAAAAGGTGTCCGTGCACATGTCTAATGTACAGTACGTTTATTGAATGTTCAGAATTGGCTGGATCCTCGAATGTAGCTGGCTGAATCCAGTGAGACAGTATGAAAGCCTTTATGTATACATGTATACTTGATCGAAAGCATGGAAAATAAATTTTAAGAAGAAATGTTTTCGCATACTGTGATTTTTCAAGTCTCGTAGAGAAACAATCACATATGTTCCATTTTTGCTTTTAGGTAGATATTTTTTAGCATTTTTGGTTGAGAAATGCAGTTTTTCGTTGCCCTGCTCTGCTGGAGATGGTTATAAAAGCTTATTTGGGTGGGTCATAATTACAAATTCCGATCTTTTTCTTTTCCTTTTCTTTTGGCCTTCTTTCCTTACGATCAAATCTTAGTCAGAAAATTATAACACGGAAATCTATGACAATATTCTGAAACTATTTATTTTGGAATTATATAATTTCAATTATACAGTATAGATAAAAAAATGTCCCATCGCTTTTTTCGGCCTTCACTCAGACTTTTGGTCTCGTCACTTCTTGCCGATTTGGCTCAAAATTTCGTAAAACCAACAACATGGTGGCTGAAATATGGCCGTTTGGTGCGAAAATTCGACTCATTTTGGTTTTTCTTGACCCGAAAACTAGTAATGAAGAGATTGAATCACACCAAAATTTATTTTTTTCGGTAATACAAGAGGTACAGTCCACAAAACTGCAGGACTGATTGGTGTTGCTATTAGACTTAACATACTAAGCAGACAGCCCTGTAGCTCAAAGGGCACTAAAATGGGGGAATTTCAAAAACATGAGTGAAAATCCTACGATTAAAGAATCTGCACCTTCCACCGAATCAAAACACTGGAGTCTGTTGTTAATCGAACTTGGTGTGCAACGGGAAGTTCGACAAATAAATGAACCTGCCAATGTTAGCTCTGTTCTACACCATAGTAACCATCCCTGCAGCGTTTTTTGAAAATTGAAAATCTTGCAAGTCGTCATTTTGCCGGTTTACCCAGAAAAGTTATATTTTCGTCATGTTTTTGAAATTCCCCCGTTTAGTCTTGTGTGATCTCCTGGGGCGGCAAAAACTTAGTATGTTATGCCCAATAGCAACACCAATAATTCCTGCAAGTTTCAGGCATAAACGCCTGCGGCATTGCCCCAAAAAATTCGATTTGCATTGTTTGCACCATAATTCCTCGAATTCGGGTCACTCACTTCCGGGATTGAGTCGGGATTTTAAGACGCGCGCTAGCAGAATATTTAGCCAACCCCGCCGAGAATTTTTGCCGGAAATAAATTCGAAAACGCCAAAGAACTGACTGAGAAAAAAAAAAAAAAAAACTGGCCGAAAAGCCGATGGGATATTTTTTTGTCTATACTGTATATTTGACCAGTTTTCTGTAATTTCAGAACTTTTGCAGAAAACTGGCCTCTCGGAGGAATGCCGATCTGGAGGTACACACGTAAGCTAACGGGTGGGAGCCAGCCCTTCCAGAGGGCCATGGTATTCCTCATGCCATACCTGTAACAGATGACCGGTCGATGGGGAGGGGTGTCTGAAGCAGCACCAAAAATCGTAAGAAATGGGCGATTTGAACCAAAAACCTGCTAAAAGTGCTGTTTGATTTACAGGCGATTTTAGTGTCTGAAGTTCTAAAAATTGCAAAAGTTTGCTGAAAAAGTAACTGTCAGAAATCGGAGGGCGTAAACCTACCTGGGCGCCGTACATGCAACAGGTCATCCGCCTATGTGGAGGTTGGGGTCTGAGGCCAAATTCTAGGAGGAGGTGTGGTTGTATAATAAAAATCGCAAATATCACAATTTTTGGCTTAATGTTGTAGAAAAATCGCTAATTTGGGCTCAAATACTGACAAATTATGCGATTTTGAATGCGATTCTGGCAGTTTTACTGTCTGGAATTTTAAAAAATTGCAAAAATTTGAGAAAAGGTTGCTCGCGAGGAGCTGGTGGAATCGATCGGGTGTTTTTGAATTTTGGGGAGTCTGGCGTACATGTCTTTCGTGTGGGGGCCGACGATGCCGCCCGGCAGCATGCCGAGGACTTCAGAACTGAACGTGTCAGCCGAAAAGCCACTGCAAATCCGCCGGACAGCTGGTGCCTACAGAAAGAGGGGAGTGAGTGGTGTGCCATCGTCACGAGATGGGGCTTGTGCTGCGGCGCTGTAGTCCGTGTTTTTGCGCGCGTTAGGTGGCTTTTGCGTGATTCCTGTCTAGAAGGCAGCTTTAGTTTGTTGGCTGATCAGTCGGAAGAGCGAATGACGAGATGGGGTGGCGTCGATAAGGCTAATTATTAAAGAGGCCAAGACGCCGCAGGCTGTTTATCCGCTGGACTGGCGCAAGCAGCTGAAGCGCTAATGAGAGAGAATGCGGCAAGTCGGTTGGCGCCGGTCGCTCTAATCAATGGCGCGAAGCAATTAAAAACAGCTCTTTCTGTGCGGCTGTGTCGCATCCTTGCCCAAGCATCAAATCGGCACTCCAATTCCGAGACTGGCTCGCTTTGCTGCTCCCTGCCGTCCGAGCGGCGTACTCGCCTCTGCACTGCTGCTGCTGCTGCCAGCCAACTTGCTCTGAGCTTTGACAGCCTCTTTTGCTTTCAGACTGAACCAGGCCGGCCATCATCGCAAAATAAGGTGAGTGGCTTGATGATTTGTGACTGGTGAGAGAGAGAGGCGTGCGGTCTTTTGATCAATTGGCCACCAAAATCAATGCCCGTTGCCTACCTGAGAGCTCTTTGGCAGCCATAAAGCCGCCGCCGCCCAGGCTTGCCAGCCAAGGGCCTATACCTCTAGTGTGTGTGGCCATTTCAGACCATATGGGCATGTTCGCTGTGCCAAAAGCGACAGCAGATTCTGGCAAAAACGGGTAAATGGTTTCGCAGTGATCAGCAAGAGGGTACCACTCCTACCACCCCGGTCGGTGATCAAGACAAGTTGCCTGGCGACTTTGTCGCGCCTGAACCGTCCCTGCAACTGCAGCGGCCCTCTCTGCAGCTCCAACAGCAGCAGCTGCAGCAAGCCAGGATGGCTGCGCCCATGGCCGACGGTGCAGTTCGTGGTCCACGGCCCTCAGGTCCAATGCAGCACTCGCAACCGCCTTCCTCGGCAGGGCCTCGACCAATGGCTACTCGAGGTCCTGCTCCTCGCATGAACCATGTGCCTCCCAACCACCCCACCCAGCCTCCTCGTCAGGACTCCTTGCAGCGCGGTTCAGTCAAGCGGCAGGACACACTCAGCAGACAGCACACTGTCGAGGTAGGTGTTGTGTTGCTCTGTTTGTTTGGTTTGGCTCAGCCAGCTCGCCATTAATTGTCCGCTTTACGATGCTGAGAAGGTTTTTGGCTTTTCCCTGATATCAGTCATTATGCCGCTCTACTGACCGATCGCTTCTCAACAGCCGCAGCTCACAGGCTGTCCCGCTAACGAATTATTCGTAACGAGATTTTTTGTGGTCCACTGAGACATTAACGGCGCCCCACAGCACCGCCATACATAAGTACTACCTGTTACCTGAACAACTTTGCTTATTATGACCGTTATAGCCGAACTGTTACTAGGGCAACGCCAATTTTCTATTCAGGCCACCTTTAGCACTCTGTTCTTAACTCATCCTCCGGGTACGTACGCTTTGCTAGCACTACAAGAGGCCCGCCAAGTCATGGTACAGATTGGGTGTGGATTCATTTTCTAATTCTCTCTTGGCTGCAGGACCGCGACCGCAGTGTTGACAAGGCACGACGCGCTTCCGAAGCCAGAGTGAACGGGAGAGATCATAGGACTCCTTCTGTAGATTATCAACGGCCGTCCGATTACCGCTACCCCGAAGATCGCGACGGTCGCATTGTCACTCCTCCTGCACATCGCAATGATTATCGCTATGATGATCCGCAGCGGCCTCCCAGTCGTGGCAGGACGAGGACGCCCCTGGCGCTAGAGTTCCTCCTCCAGACTATGATAGGCGCAGAGAGGATGAGCGCAGAACTCCGCCTCGCGACCGGCCTGTTTCTCCCAGAGACAGAGACCGCTACGGCCGGCCTGTGTCACCAGTTGATTACAGGGACAGAGACAGAGAGCGAGATCTGAGAACTCCTACACGCGATGATAGAACTATGTATTCTGAGCCTATGAGTCGGGATAGAACACGTGATGGCAGGTATTCGCCTCCGAGAGATCGAGATTACCCTCGTCCTCCAGAGGAACGTGCTGCTCCAGTTGCTTATGCAAACGGCCAACGGCAGATGAAACGCGACTCCTTTGAGAGACATCCTGAAGACGGCTACCGAGGAAGGGTGATGTCTCCAACTCAACCACCTCCGCCAGATTCTTTTGGTCCACGTAGATCCGATTCCCCTGTCAGGCGCGACAGATCAGCAGGACGAAGAACTGAGGATCAGAGACCTGATGGGAGGCCTACTCGCTCAGCGGTTGGAATGCCCGCTCAGCAGCGGCCGAAATTGGACATGAGAACTGACTCCCTCAGCTCTGAAACATCAGAACAACCAAGGACCAGACACCGCAATCACAAGCCCGGTCATCATCATCACCACCATGCACCTCAGAGCACGGCTGGCACTGGAAGATCAAGTTTGCTGCCTGCCAAACATCGCAGACCCAAGTTGCCCAGACAACACAGGTCCTACAGCTCTTCTGACGAAGAAGTGCCCTCCACTTCTGAGTGTCCCAGTTGCGATGAACACGAAATGGAAAGTGAAAGTTTCTCAGAGAGAGGTAAGCTTTTGGCTTTCAACTGGCCAGACAGTCTTGCGCGCTTCGGTGTCTATGTAATAGTAGCTGTTCTGTTCAAAAGATTGCAGAAGTTGAAGTGAAGCTCAGCTTTACACAAGCCAACTGAAGGCAGTTGCTGATTTTTGACGTTAGACTAAAATAGAAAAAGGTAAAGTTGAGAGTGTAAAGCAGAAGCTGTCCTGGGTCACACAAGTACAATCTATTTTAGAGTGTACACAGGATTAGATCCGTAGATGCATGCGCGACGTTGATATTTGTTTCTCCCTTGCTTACATTGGTGCTTGTCGGTTTGCTATCCTTCCATGCCTTTTTGTAGGACTGTTGCGCTATATTTACGGCTCACAGCGTTTCAAGAACAGTGTTCTTAGAAAGACGGGTAATTTCTGCATGTGTGTTTGTAGTCAGTAGCTGCTGTAGAGCACGCTCCCTGTGTGACCTCTCTTTCTCCTCTCTGCAAGTTGTCAGAAAAAAAAGGTTTACGTTTTTCCTTTACTTTCGTTAACGGCCACTTTGCAGGCACTCGCTCGCGTACGTACGTATTCTTTCTTCTTTTCACTCCATTTTTTGCCGGGAACCAAGATAGCTTTAGCTCGTAGACTTGGAACCACATTCTTTCGCTTCTGCCTACGTACATTTCACGTTGGTGTGGCCCAGTGTGTTGCGTGTATGGACATGCTGTTCTGTGTTGTTTGACAACGGAGAATGCTGCCTAACTTCAACTGCCTGTGTTCTAGGCGATTCAGACGCGTCTAAAAGACGCTGGAAGGACGAGGAGATTTTGGCAGCCAAAATAAAAAAGTTCCTTTCGGTGAGTGCAGTCAATTTTTCTGTTTTATTTTTGGGATCATTCTTGGTTTGAGTTGAGTCGTTTGTCAAAGACTCCCATTGCGACAACTGGGCTGATTGAATTGTACTGGAACCTGATGTTAATCGTGAGTCAGCTAATTGGGCGAAGACTGACACATTAAATAATTTCGTATTTAAATCATTTAAACGATTTTTACTCTGGAATTTCCTCCATGAATTTTGGCTCAGTCCCCCGGCCGGGCTCGCATCCTCAACCCATTCCCTCTTTTTGAGTGGCTTGTTACTTTTCTGTTCTGAAAGTATTCTGTGTAAAGCAACAGGACCGCTCTACAACTTTCAGTAACTTTGTCCGGATTTAAAAATTAGCTCGAAATTCTTCAATAGGATTGAAACCTACTTCAAAATTTTTCGATAACTCTCTTTTGATTTCCTCTTTGTACAAACCTAATAACCAGCAACCGAGCTTTGAGTGGAATACACAGTTGTTAAAAAAATTTTTTAAGGTCAAAAATTTTTGTTGAACATCGTCGTAAATAGGTCCGGTCCAGCGTGCTAGTACTGGTACTTACAACAAATTTTGCACTTTTGCACCACAAGTCAGTTAAGAAACCTGTTCGAAAACGACAATACAGGTCTAAACACTGCCTGTAACTGCATAATTTCACCGAAAATTGTCTTTAGAGGCACTTCTAGGTGAATGCAGGTTGCTGGATCAAATGTTGGCTGCTTCCAAAGAATTTAGAAAAAATTCCATGTATGTAGATGAATTTTCCCACTTTTTCCCTTAATTTGCATATTGATTTTTGAAAAATTTTTTTTCTTTTGAGCCTTCAATAAAAAGCTTTTTTTAAAAAAAGTCTTTTATTTATTTTTTGACCCTAACAACTGTGGTGGAATATCACTGTTCTTTCTATATCCCTTTGTGTGGAGGCAACTGAGATGCGATTTTGTGTTAAAGTGTAACACGAGCGTTACACCTTACTTGTTGCTGGTCTTACAGGGCGGGGTCGTGACGCCAGGTGTTACCGTGTTACCAGTTAGTTGTTACGGGTATCTGTAACAGTGACAAGTTGCAATTTTAACTTGTTTCGGGTGGGACCCTAACATTATGTTACTGTGTCACGTTTTCCCAAGTTTTAAAGTTGTTACTGTAGCTCGGCCGTGCGCAAATGAATTTGACCTGGCTGGCTGGCGACCAAAGCTCTCCGCGGTTTGCAACATGTTACAGTTTTGGACTTGTTACCGTTTTTGTGTAACATGCCGTTTTCGGCCATTTTTTCATAACAAATACGAGTTGTAACTTGTTTCGGGTACCTAAAACAGGTGTTACACCCCGCCTGTAACACGTGTTTCACTTTTCGTAACAGCTTCTGGTAATATGTTTTACGCGTCCACACACAAAGGGATACACAGGTAAATAAAGCCTGTCTAATAAATTCAGTGAATAGAGCCATTCTGGCAAATGCTAGCTAGCAGTCGCAAGTACATAATTGGGTTTGCGATAAGGGTGTTGCAAGGGGAAGAAGCGCCGATGTTAAGCGGCGTCAAAGGGTTTTTGTTCTAATTAATTTTGATAATGCGTCACAAGCGACGTGTCCGCGCCTTTAATGGCCTCAAGCGGGCAGGCCGTTCGATTGACGACGCGGCGCCAGCCTCCCTCACTCTCCCACATGTGGCAGTACCTGCTGCGACTCGCTCTCTGCTCCCTACTTCTGCTTGGTCTCTGCTGGTGGCTGTGCATGCGGCTCCCCTGCCTTCTGTTCGGCTGGCGCTTCCACTCAGCCTTCTTCCCCATGCCCACGCCCCAGTGTTACAAATGCATCAGAATCAGGTTTCCTAAGGAGGTCCTCCCTGACCACTCGCACTTGCCTCAACAACTGTTCTCTGTTTAGCACCCGGTCACCTGGCAGCCAAGCGCCGACGGGCGACGGCTCATTGGACACATGGTTCTTCACCGCTATTCGGCAGGGGCAAAAGGGGATCTCGGATTGAAAGTGGTCGGCGGAAGACGCACCGAACTAGGACACCTCAGTGCTTTCATTACCAGAGTGAAAAGGGGCAGTGTCGCCGACACCGTCGGACATCTAAGAGCAGGTGCTCCACTCAATTACAACCATGCCTCTCTTATTCTTCTTGTCGCAGTTTACGCTAGAAGTTTGTTTTCGCATCAGGCTGTTACAGCAGAGAGGCATAGGCAAGGGGTGGGTAAAAATCTATCGAATAATGACGTCAGAAGCTACCAGGAGGCCTGCTGAAGCGTTTTCACCTGAAAAAACACGCAACCATGCGTTCACAGTGCTGTCACCTGTTTCTTTGACAGATTTCTGCGAAAAAATATTTTGAGTAGGGTTTTGAATTCGAAACAATTTGTACAGCAGCATTTTATGCAATTTTAATGGCGCATCAATTTGTAGTCCATTAGATTGCAGCGTATTGACTTGGTAGCAGAATGCAAAAGACTGAAGGTTTTAGGGGACGAAGTGCTGGAGTGGAATGGTCGTAAGCTGCAGAATGCCACCTTTGAGCAAGTGTATGAGATAATCAGTGAATCAAAAAACGAACCTCAGGTCGAGCTCATCGTATCCAGGTCTACGGCGTACGTAGCCAACTGATCTCCGGCTTGTGAGAGACTCAGTAGCCTTCTTTTACAGAAGTCCTGGAGGTGATGACTTTCTGGAACTGAAATCAAAGGGTCCGCGTGGTGTGGTATCGCACGCCAACGATCTGTTGCCCAATCTGGAGGCGCTGTCCATGCAGCCGGTCGTTTCCATACCCTCAGGGCTTCCGGCCACCGCTCTGCCTGGCTCTCCTGCTTCAGGCATGATGGCGGCAGCGCAGACTACCGCCGTTCCTCTGCCACACGCAAGTGCAAGTAAGACTGGTGCTCTGTTCTCCAGCCAGCCCAAACCTATGTACATACATTCAGTTCCGGTTTCTGTGTCCGGTGCTCCCATGGTGATGGTGACAGGTCCGGCCGACCCTGTGCTCATGGCCGCAGCGGCTCGAGCGGCGGGCGCCGCCGGTCAACAGCCCTCTCCCATCGCTCTCGCTCAACAGATCGGGTCAATGCCTGCTCGCGGTCAAATCTTCGGCAGGATACAGGTACATTCCAGACATCTTGATAAGGCATTGTTGGTGCAGAGAAGTGGTGGTGGTTGTTTATTACAAATAACCCAGTCTTTACTTCTTCCTCTCTTTACTGCGCTTTTTAGTTGTCCTTGTATTTCTCCCTGGCCGACCGGCAGTTGGTGGTGACGGTGCACCAGGCGTGCGATCTGCCTCCGCGCGCCGACGGTACCCCACGCAACCCCTACGTGAAAATGTTTCTGCTTCCAGACCGGAGGTATGGGAGCACTTTATTATTAATGTCACTGCGCACCTAGCCAGTTGCAGTGAGAAGAGTCGGCGACAGAGCAAGGTGCTGGCTGGAACGTGCGTGCCAGTCTGGCAGCAGCCGTTCATCTATCAGAATCTCACAGACCACGACCTGCTGGGCCGCGTGCTCGAGGTGACGCTCTGGGACTACGACAAGTTCGCCACCAACGACTTCCTGGGCGAGGTGCTGATCGAGCTGGCAGTGGCCCCGCTCAGCAACGAGCCTCAGTGGTACACGCTGACCGACATGGATGACGAGAACCCCATCAGAGCGGTTGGTGTTTGTTTAGTGCAGATGTAGTCAGTGGCAGTGTTTCAGAGAGTGCGACAGCACCGCCTCAGTGCCTACATGGGTCGGCAGCAGCAGCAGCAGTCTGCACTCGACCAGCAAATGTCCTATGACATGTATGGTGCCTACAGTCAAATTGCCCCTCCTTTCCTGCAAGGTAACTGCTGTGCACTGCGCAGACGTGGCAGAAGCGTTGTCTGCATGCCTTCACAGCTGCTCTGCTTGCCTGCAATCATGCACCGACACTTTCTGCCAGTCTAGTCTGTGTGGTGCGCAGTCGATCCGATCACGCTGGTCGATTTTTTGCTCGGCTTGACTGGGAGAAACCAAAGAAAGCGGGGGAGGTGGGTGGGTGAATGCCATAGAGTAGCATCGTAGACTAGCCACTCTCTCTGAGTGTTGAGTCCTCTATGATCGTTCGTCTGTGCGCTTCTAATCTTTGGTTCGTCCACGCGTGTCTTGCCGACTTTAGTTCGCATTTGGTTCTCCCAACTTGCAGATATCGGCCAGGCCGGCAGTTCCGGCTACCGCAGCGACTCTGGCATTCGACCGTCCCGAGTGGCTGGTCTGCCACGCTCCAAGACCTACGCCTCGCACCGTCCCCGCCACCCACAAGCAGTGCGCCAGGACGATTACCTGGACGATGAGTATGAGGTGCTGGTGGGTGCCGGCTTCTCGGGATACCTCAGCGACCACGGCTACTCCGCGCGCGGCCCCAGCTACAACTTGCGCAGACCACGTTCCGCCACTCAAATGCGACCTCCGCGCGATCTCAGACCCGGATCGCCGACTGACATGACCAAGGATTGGAGCAAGCGCAATCTTCCCAGTGCCCCTGGCGGAATGTACGGTGAGGAGGTGAGTCTTCTTTTACTCTATGCACTTTGCGCTTCCTACAATGTATTCGCAGAGCAAAATTTCACTAGCAGTATGGTTGGTTGGTGTTTAAAAGATACTGCGAGCACTGAGTGTCGTTAGCGCTTTTTTGCAAAAACCCTTTTTCTAAATTAGCTTTTTTGAAGGCCCATTTCGAAGAATTTTTGTATTATTCAAAGTATTGAATTTTTGGGAAAATCGCTGAATTTAGCCTCAAATTAGAGGGCCGGGCCGAGCTTGAAGGAAAAAGCTGTATATAGTGCAATAAAATAGGTAGAATTCTTATAAAAAAATATGAAAAACTAGTATCTTTGAAGGCTAATTTTTCGAAATTTTTTCGTCCTGGTCCGGTAAACCCCACCAGGCTTTTGAAACTACTAAAACAGTAAAATTTTCGTAATTTCACACTCAGAATACAGTTTAAATGCGTTTATGAAGACTAGCTTTTCAAAATTTTCTCCACTTCGTTGGTTGGGCAGTGGCTAAATCTGGCAACTTCAGAATGTTACAGCCCTTATGCGAAATTCTGAGTCCCCCACTGAATGGTTTCGGTGCTTATTCGTTTAATTTAGGGTGTACTTTACACCAAAACACGATTTTCTTTAATCTGGATTATTATTTAGCTTTGGTGCCTTGTTAGAAATGTTTCTATTGTACTGTAGTACCCACTCAAGCGATTTTGCATGAATTCTGGGCGATTTTAGCTTTCCCGGGCTGGATCGGGCCTGAAAGTAATTTTTTGAGCAAATTTTTGCAATTTTTTAGTATTTCTTCAGACACTAATTGCTAAAATCGCCTGTAAAACCACTTTTTGCCTATATTTGAGCCCAAATTAGCGCTTTTTGCGATGTATAGCCCAAAATCGCGATTTCTTTGCGATTTTTGGTTAGCTGTATTTGAGCCCAAATTAGCTTTTTTTGCGATTTTTAGCCCAAAATTGCGATTTGTTTGCGATTTTAGTACCCAACCCCCTTCCTAGAATTTGGGCTCACCCCAACCCCTCCCCCTTTCGGCGGATGAACTGTTGCGTGTATGCCTCTCAGGCTGTAACACTAACACTACTGTATGTTTGAACAAATGTTATCACCTTTTGTATTCTGTTGGTTGCTTCTGATGCATCCTTCCTTACGTACATCGCCTACATGTAGATGCTGTAAATTTCATGCAAGCAAACAAGTTCGAAATGAAAAATTTTCTTAAAAAACAATAAGAATACCATCAAGAATTTTTTACAACTCTGGCACTGTGAAAGATGTACTAGTAGTGTTGTGTTTTTGAATAGATAATTTCTAACTGAGTACCTGTTTAGTTTGCCGATTTTGTGCTTTCTTGCTTCACTGGCAGAGTTGAAGGAACCATGTGAAGTTTTCTCAGTAACTTATGTTCAGTCTCGGATTTCTCTACTCTCAGTTATTTGCTGAATTGTTCAATATGTAAGTACAGTGCGTGCAGAGACACAACTTAACTTCCTAGCATTCCGCCACAAGATTGGGTTACATATAAGTGGGATTTTTTGAAACAACGTTCTTGCTTGCAAAAGTGGTGACAGTCTGAATATTTCACCAAATTCATAGGCTGCCGCTTTTTGCAGGGCACTTAGGACTTTTGTGGCAGGCCAAGCTGTGCCCCATCTAGGCAGCAATTATATAAGCTCACAGTTAGTCCCGAATTCATGAAATTTTGCTTTGGACAGCGTTGTATGTGCGAGACTAATGTCTGGCTTACAGAGCAGCGAACTAGAGGAGAAAGGTCATGGCTCTGCGGGCGGCCGCACGCACTACCGAAGACACCAGCGCAGAACGCGCGCCCTGCCCATGGACCCCAGCTCCCCCGGCGACATGCACATGTCTGGAGGCACGGGCTATGTGAGTGACGGCTCGGAAACGTCAATGTCAGTCACCAGCACACAGTCAGAGAGACCGAGACGTCGCGGTCAGTACGCCATGAGTCAGGAGTACACCAACAGTCTGGAGGTGGCCGCTGAAGAAGAGGAGGCCTACGGCATCGGCATGGCCATGGATTCGCAGGACGGCACCATGTCGGACTCGGCGGTCGGTCCGACCGGCATGATGGGCTCAAAGGCGGCGCAGCTGCAGAGCGCCAAGGAACGGGACCGGAAGAAGAGTTTGATGACGCGTCTGATCCCGGGACGGGCTGGCCAGGCCGGCTTGGGTGGTAAGCATGCATCTGAGGCTTTCTTTGGTTTCTCTGTTGTCGTGTCAGTCTGGTGGAGGCAGCAGGTGGTGGCACATTTCAGAGCGCAAACAGCAGCCGCGCACCGGCTTTAGTCGGTCGGAAGAGGTGGGCATTCCGACCGCCGCCACTCTGTCGCCGCAGACCTCGGTCAGTCTGCAGAAGCAGCCGAGCAAAGAGTCGACCGACTCCTCTGACTCGTAAGTGCTCGTTCACCTGCTAACCGGCGCTCGTTTCAGAGGGCAAAAAGCGGCTCGGCTTCCCGCGCTCCGAGGAGGTGGGCATTCCGCTGACGCTGCAAAGCGGCGCGCAGCAACGAATCTATAGCATGGGCGCGTCGGCGCCGTCGCTTGCCAGAGAAATGGCCAACATGCACCAGCAGTGCAGCTCAGAGTCGGGCGGCTCGGACAGTTCGTAAGTGCAAATCGCCGCAGCACTTCTGTCTGCTCGTTCGGTCTTCACTTTCACTGTCGCCCGGCCTCTGCTAGCTGCACCTATAGACTCTCTTCCATTGGCCTTGCGCGCTTGCCGGCTGCATCGCGCCGCGCTCTCGTCTTCTGCAGACCCCGTTTCTTCACATCGTCCTACCGGCTGTCCTGCCACCTGTGACACTTTGCAAAAATGACAGCGACACTTAAAATTGAGATCGAGATAGCCGGTAAAGAGATGTGAGAAACGCCGGTCTGTTCGAGTTGGGCTGGACTTGTCTGTTGAGCGTTAAGAGCGTGCATGCTTTCAGTACATTTCTATTTAGCATTGAACTCTATGTAGCATAGTTAGTTTGTGCGTGCTCTGTTTATTCTTCATACGTGCCGCTCTGGTTGCGAGCTGAGCTTGCATTTGCATTTGAATAACTTAGGCGGCACGGCACAGTCATTTTTTTGCTGCAACCGATTCATGGGTGGCTTGTTCACTAGACAGTACGTGCGTCTGCTGCTGCTGGCTCAGCACGAAACCAGCTTTAGTATAGACTAGACAAACTATGTCGTTTCAGCTGGATGCCGATTTTGCCGGACGGTCCGTTGGGCGATTTTGTCACGGACCTGGGTCCCGGTCAGGTGGTGGGGCGTCAGGTTCTGGCCAGTCCAGTTCTGGGCGAAATTCAACTGGGCATTGCTAGTAAAAGAGGCAACTTGGAGGTGGAAATTATTCGAGCCAGAAACTTGGTCATCAAAACCGGCGCTAAGATTAATCCCGGTCGGTGGTGTTGCGAGTTTTTCTAGAAATCTATTTTACACGCCGCTGCTTTCAGCGCCCTATGTTAAAGTGTATTTGATGGAAGGAAAAGTGTGTGTTGCTAAGGCCAAAACAACCATTTCTCGGAGAACCACCGAGCCGCTCTTCCAACAACAACTGGTCTTCAATGAGCCCTACCAGAATAGAATGTTGCAAGTCAGTTTTTTTTGTAGTTTGCCGTTCTTCGCCCTCTAATTCAATTCAGCTCCCATGGGTGTTTTTGCATTTATTGAACTTGTTTTCCTTAGCCTAAGTCTAATGTGAAGCTGAACTGTAAGTTTCAAACCCAAGCTTAGGCATAGGCCTCCTCCTTTTCTATGCATTGGTTTTTAAAATTATTTTGAGGCTAGTAAAGTGAGTGTCTAAAAATGCAAGCAGACGTGTTTGCAGATTACTGTGTGGGGTGATTACGGTCGCATCGAGCGCAAGGCGTTCATGGGCATCGCTCAAATCCGATTGGACGATCTCGATCTGAGCACGCCGTCCATTGGCTGGTACAAGCTCTTTCATTCAAGCTCACTGGTGGGCACGGGTAGCAGCCCCGCCCGCAAGGACAGTCAGTCGTCGTTGCCAGAGTACATGGCGCAGCAACAACAACAGCAGCTGCAAATGTCACCCCGGACATGACACCACCTCTGGCTGGTGGCAGAGAGGGGAAACAAGGGTTTCCAGTATTCTAAGTGAACAGTACAGACCTGCTCAGCAAATTTGAGACTCCTTGTGCCGATATATAACTGAAGGCTTGTTGCACCGCTTGTTGACACGTTTACTACGCGCTAGTCCCTCTTGATTCTATCCCGCGTTAGCTTGAGCTGTTGATCCGCAAAGTTTTGTGATATGTGCAGAAATATGCTAAACTCGTTGATTGATAGCACACCGCTTTTCAGTTACAATCCTCTCTCTGCAGCAGCGCTTTTATCTCATGTACAGAGACTAAACCGGACTGTTGCTGATTATTTTGTGATTACTACGTGCGTATTAACGACCGCAAATCTCATTCTTTTTACTGATTTTTTTTGGTCAAACACGCCTGCTTTGCGATTTGTAGCAGTCAACTGTTTTGCCATAGGCTAAATGGGCATATGTAGTGGGCTCCTATGCATTCTGTGCTTTCTAGCTCTCCCACTAGTCCTACCTGTTTCTGTTTTTTTGTTTTCTCTGGAGCTTTACATTCTCTGTGTTCTATTTTCGAGAAATTTAGTTACTATGCAAAAGTAAAGTTTTTATCGCAAACTCCGCCTCCAGAGCGTCGACTATAACCGAAGCGTCGAATATGTATTGTTCGGAATTTTGATTCCCTCACTTTGTATGTACATACAAGTCTCACAGACACCAATGCGTTGCGCTGAAGAGAAGATCGCTAGAAGAACCGATCGTTTAGGTGGAGAGACGCTTGCGCGTATTTCTCAGTCTACTTCCCTTTCGTCTGCGTCCGTTGTACTCTTGGTGTCTGTTGTTTTTGCGGAAACCCGGTTTGGACTTTTCCTTCTCGAATACTTTGACCAGCAGCCAGTGGCAGCCGATCAGTCCTCGCTTGTGACCGTGAAGCATGTCTCTGAACCGTTTCGGATTCTGCTTCTGAATTATATTGATTTTCTGGTTGTATATTCTAGCGAACAGCAACACTGGAATTCCCTGCAACAGGCGAAATTATATATTGTCTTTATTAGTGTTTTTTCAGCTTACAACTCTCCTGCCATTCTGGTTTCTTCTGGCGAAGGTGTTCCACATTTTCAGAGCCCTCGTTCGGTTGGAGTCGAGAAAATCCAGAAATTGGTCCTTGTCGGGCAGACAGACTTTCATCGAAATGTCGTCGTACTCTCCGCTGGGCAACGAGCCATCGCATTTTAGCTGTTCGCCGCCTCGCTCGATTTCAACCAAGTTACGGTCGCCACTGACCTTGGTCCCCTCGAATTGTTCGCATAAATTGCAATGAATGCTGCAACAGCAGTTAATCAGGAAAAGTTTGTCGGTTGACAAGAAATCGGTTCGGGGATTTCTCCACGTTTACCGACTTTTAGGGTAAGACAAACCTTAACCGCTGATTTATACGACACCGCTTTTGGCAGTGGCGGTACGTAGCATACGGATTCTAACAAAATGGCATACATGTGTACTGTACGTGTCTACCAACCTGTAAGCGTAGTTCTTTTCTCCTAAATACCTACACCCGTTTCAAAACATGCACATACAGTAGCGTACCCAGGGCAAAGGGTGTATGGTGAGTGCATGTATAGGCAGTGCTGCAAATGCTTTTCGTTTCAAAATCAGTAACAGCCGGTCACCTACCATGTGGAGAAATCCGTAATCGGGAAAGCACAGCTATTTGGTTGAGTGAATGGGAACTAAAGCGCTCTCAGCCTACCTACAACGTACCACGAGCCAACTCCACCGCAGTTATCCTCTCCGGCTCCCTTGCAAGGTTCAGGGTCAGCCTGGGTTCCGAATTTCATGGTCAAATGGACTTGCAGAAAGTCGGGGCGCTCAATATTCTTCTTGACGTTAACATGACCCCCTGATAAAAGAAGACACCCGTCTTTCAGATTGCGAATATTTGAGTCAGATTTTTTGCTTCTCGAATCGTAGCTTGGAAACACTATTCTTTCGCTGTGGTTCTTTGGTCCTGAAAAAGTAACAAATTGCTAATACAATACGTACGTACTGCACTGCACTGCACGGTTGTAAACCGAATCGAATGAAGTGCGCTGAAAGATAAAACCACCATAAAACAGTTTTCCAGTTGGCCGATCAAGAAACAAAACCAGTATGTGTTGCAAAAAACAATTGCGTCAAATTCGACTACGATACGTGCACCAAGGGACAGAAAATGCGGTGCGAAGAAAAATAAAAAAGAAACAGGAAATGTTGCAGAGCAGCAAGAGCAAAGAAGTAGAAGAGTAAAGCAGAAGTCGAACCTGCAAAGTCGCCGCAAGCTTGATGGCGCTCCACTTTAACGCCGACTTGCTCTCTGCGCAGCTTTGGCCTTGCTGCGTGTGCAAGCCCTAGCAGCAGTGGTAAAACAACGGCAGTAGCACGCATTCTGTCAGCCGAAAGACGGTACCAACTCGGACGCACAATAGAGTGGTGACGCCAGAATAAAGATGAGCTCAGTGATTGCGCTAAAAACTGGATTCGATTTGGCTTTTACAACTGCCGCCGTCGCAAGATGGGTTGTCAGAGTTTTTACGTATAACGCCCTCTGCCACTTCGGCCTTTGTAATTCTTTGCCTCGCTGAGTACGAACCGGTCCCGACCATCGACAGTTCCGTTGACAGACAACAACAACCACGCATATTTACCTTTCTTCCCACAGACACTGCATGCAGACAAATTCGGTCTTCCTTCGGCAACTACGTACGTACGAGATCTCTTATCTGAAGAATACACCGATGTGTTAAGGAACCTTAGTTAAACATGTTTTTGTGATTAATAACTTCAAAGCGTCCCCATCGGGGACCCCCCGCCGAGACCGCTTTTCCGACTCCCTTAAACAGTTTCTGACAAGTAATTTTGTAGCAAATATTGCAATTTTTTATAATTTCTTCAGGAAATAAAACTGCTAAAAGTGCCTGCCAAACAGCACTTTTTAGCTCAAATTAGCGATTTTTGACTGTACTAGCCTAAAAATTGCAATGTTTGAACGTTGTTATTACCGAACCTCCTCGTCTAGAATTTGGGCTCAGTCCAGACCCCTTGGCCGACGCCACAGCCCCAACCTCCACCCCATAGGCGGATGACCTGATGGTTCAAAGTTAAACCATAGATCGCACTTACTGTATAACATGTGAAAGTTTGATAATATTTATGCATATTCATGTGCGTTTTCGAACGAGCAATTAAAATTGTTTAGAATATAATTGCAAATGACACAGACAAAAAAAGCGAAAAAGCAAAAGAAAACAAAAGTTTAAAAAATACGTCAGCATCGAGGTTTTCTGCAATTTTTTTAAGTTTAAATAGGTACAATGTGTTTGAAACGAAATTTTGCCATGCATAGAATCAGGGACAAATGCAATGCCACCTACGTGAAAACCTGAATAGGCAGCAGGGTACACAATGTATCGTCAAAATAATAGTCAATAGTGGGAGTGAAATGTGCACTCACAGATTAACAAATAGATACATACGTCACAAGTGATCGATCGCAAACAAGCATAGCAACATGATATGTGATTTATGGATGAACGATTGAGGCCCCACGCGCCAGTAATGGCCACGATTTAAGTTTATGGCGTACTCACAGCGTCATAATTGCTGGATATATTGTTTTCTATCCAACGCCGGCACATAGCCGCTGCCCCGAGACCGACAGCACACCAGACACAGAGCCATCGCGAAGAACAGACCGAACACCAGGCCCAACAGAGCGTAGTTGTTGCTCGCCAGCTTCTCCAAGCTGAAACATTTATTTTACCAGCTACTTCAGTACAGTACACTGCAGAATTAACGCATTACAGTACACTGCAGTTATAACATAAGTCTGTCTGTAAGCCTAAAAGGCACTGACTTTCATTCAGTTAGTTGCACATGCACTCAATTGGCAGTTTTGAACGTTCAATTTCATTTGTTTTTCAGTGTCACGGAAACTAAAACCTTTACGTGACCTGAGCGACTTTAAACAAACAGCTGTAAATCACTTTATCACCCAGGCAGTTTGCCGCAAAATCAGCAAAAACTCGGCTCGAATCTCCGTTTTATGCCTGTAAAAATATAAAAGCAAGAGTCTTCGCTCGCAAACACAAATTGAAACGACTTTTTAAGGGTTCAAGTCAGAGCAGTTTAGACAGTAAAAAGAGACTCACTTGTCTTCCAGAAAGTCCCAAACAGTAGTGGTGTTGCCGCGTGTCAGATCCATTTTGCGAGAGAGGCTTGTACGGCAGCTAGTATGAAATATTAACGAGCATCTTCGACGGAAAGATTAATCTGACCGTGAGTGAATATGAAATCAAAAAATACATTAGTTGCCATTAAGTTATGGCCAGCATCGCTAGCCGTCTGGCCTGCAATGTCTAGAAAGAGAGAGAGAGAGAGAGAGAGAGGAGGAGGCGTCTGATTAGGAACAAGCGAGCGAAGCTGCGCATTCGATTGAATAACCTGATTAGCCGTCACAAAAATTTGCCGGCCATACAGAACACTCCTCGAACGTTTAGGGCCGGCATGGTGTCTCGCTCGACTGCCGCCAAATGCACTTAGTATTACTAACGGTCAACCCATCAGCCGCTGCTAATCAACGGATTGCTTAGATTATTTGACTCTGCCGCCACGCAACAGCACTGCACTTGCGTCACCAGTAGACAGTTCGTTTCAGGCCTCACACCAACTGTTATTTTATTTGACAGATTGCTGTGCCATGTTCCTAGACTACCTATGACACTATACCTTCACTCACAAAACATACAGTCGCAATTTAGAGTATGTAGACAGTATTGGAGGGTTAACCAGATCTTAACCCTGAAATACATATTTCCAGCATTTACCCGCTAGGACTAGAAAAGTGTGAAAATGTTGGAAGCCCAATGTTCAGAGGTTTTCAGAAACGCTTTTTTCTTTAGAATCGTTGGGCCTAGAAGTTATAAACTTGGAAGCTTCATTCATGCAATTTCTGTCAACCCTGGTTTTTTCTGTTGCCGAGAGAGGCACTGTTGGTTGCTCAGACAGCTCCTTTCAAGTTGAACCCATTACGAACGGGTACCACACAAACCAGAGATAGTCAAGAAATGATTTGATTGTTGATTCTAGTTACGTATTTACAAGACAACAGAACCGGAATCTGGAAGGCCGAACCGAACTGGGTTGCGTGCATTCTGCCAATTGAAGTGCCACTTGCTCTAGATCGTTCAGCGCAACATCCGGAAATTTTGCCAATCTGTCAGGCTCTGCCTGCACGACTGTTTCCTTCCACTGAGTTGGAATGGCGGCAGCACCCCAATAACAGCCAATCAAAGCACCCACGATGCAGCCGTTGGTGTCGGTGTCACCTCCTCGCAACACAGCGGCTTTCAGAGAATCATGGAAACTGACGCCGTATAACAATTCGTAAAAGGCGCTCTGCAACGCCACGCCAAAGTAGCCCATAGCCTGTCTGTCGCCGTCCACCCATTGGTCACTGTCACTCAGTTTCACTGGAACTGCCTGTAGCGCCGCCGTTTCTAGCAGTTGTTTGACTGTTGTTGTAGAGGCACAATCTTTGGCCGCTTGATAAGCTTCCTGAAATGTTGTAGAATACTACACACACTGACTGACACATTAAGAGTCAGTCTCTGAACTGATCGAGTTTTGGCCCTTTGCCCTATTCAGACCCAAAATTGAAACTTTGGCCTAGAGAGCTGTAAGTTGATACACTAATACATATCGATAGGTTATGTAACCACCGCAAAGGATTTTCCGATTTGCAGCTCCAGTCCCGAGATACAGCCGTCTGAAAATCGGCTCACTTAACTATGGGACAAAAAATTCGAACTTGAATTTCTTTCCTGCTAAAAACAGTTGGGACCTAGAATTTGGGGATTTTACGTAACTTTTAGAGTACTTTAAGAATTTTTGGTCGGTTTTCGATTTTGACGAAAAAATTTTTTTCGACCCCTTCCCGCCCCC
>JASANB010004499.1:0-49315 GCA_030248155.1 Sabatieria punctata | reverse complement strand
CATAAATATTCTAGGCCAAGATCTATTTCTGAACATAAATTCCTAGCAACCAAGATGTTGTTAAGATCGCTGTGATATTTAAGGAGTTTACTCTAAAATACTACCGAGATAAAATAGAATAACCCTCTTGCGCCAGACTATTTAAACAAGGAAAAACGGAACACGCAGGCTAGATTCGGAATTCTCCTTGCCGTTGGGCTTCCAAAATTCTGGAAAAATTTTAAATTGCCCAATCCAGCCTCATGCAAGAGCGGAGCTTTGGCCACCTCGATCGGCGTGCATGGATAGCAAGGATAGTTGAACAACATATCTACTGCTTGCCGAGATGGTGTGGATAAAGAGCCAGGACTTTGTCGTTTTTTTGTCAGCGATTTCGCCCTTAATAGAATGCGTTACTAAATGATAAATAAAGAATGCTTGCTCATGAAACCAGCGCACTCCTCTGTCCAACTGAATTGCCATTAGGCCCAAACAGACGCAAACAAGAACCGCAAACATTACCTTTGCCTCCTGATTATCCTCAATTTGAGTGTCCATCTTATGGTCAGTATTTAAGCAGTTTGTTTGAACTGAAACATAACACTGCTGAATACAGCCAGTGACACTTGTTCTTTGCAAAGGCTTTTCTGAGGAAGAATGCGTCATCATTTGGGATAGTACACTGGATGTGCAGTAAGAAAATCTTATGATAAGTAGCCCCTTGGCGCAGACCATAGAGTTTTTAGGGGGCTCACGTTATTTGGCTTAGGACCTTAGGTACGAAAAAGATTTTTACATGTCGCTCGCCTCCGGGATGAAGGAATGCGAGGATCCCTGCGAAACATCCGCCTGGCTGACATTCAACAGTTTTTGGGGGCGTCTCAGAATTGGACGTAAGTGATGAGGGCTCCTGGTGATGGCTGAGTAACAGAAAAGACGTCAGACACAAAAATATGGTATTTGGTATTTGGTATCTAAGGGATCTTTGGCTGGAATTCACCAATTGTAGTAAAATTTTCATTTTACTGTTTAAGCATGCTGGAAGTAGTGGCTGGGCGTTGACTGAAGGTCGATACTGCATGCCTAGCATACATACGGGTTGAGAAATGGGCCGCAAAGCCTGATCATCGCTCTGGTGCCCTGTCACATTCCATCTTAACGTCACTGTGCAGGAGCTATGCCGAATGTTTTTCATTTTTTACCATGCCCATTCTCCGGCCAGCATCGAATTTCATTAAATTGTGTGTAAATTAAATTAAACCCGGTAGTCCCACCTCTCACAATAATTTTCTCATTTTGCTTTACACTTGTGCAATGGACCGGTGGTTGATTTCTCCATTTTCTAGCCCAGATGTACCATTCAAAAAGCTGCTTACTCTACCATTCTTTATACTGAAATTTCAACTTGTTCTTCTGTCAGACACACAACCGAAATGGTCAAGGCTATTAGCCCATCTATGGTTTCTTATTCTACTTGTGTATGGGATATTTCGCACTGGCCAACTATTGTGCTTCATCGATTTTACGCATCTCACATCTAGCCATGGCATCACCACCACTAAAATGACAGTTTGTTGGTTTGCCGAACTTACTTCTTTCGTGGCCATCATTCATTGGCACAAAAGTGGCACGTTTCACAAGCTCAGTCAGCTACTACTGGAGGCAACACAACAAACGGGCTTGGAGCAAACTCTGACCAAGCAAATATGGCTGCTATAAGTTTTCCTTGCCGCGTCGTTGGCTCAGTGGGTAGCTCGCTGCCTCTGAGTCACGGCGGCCCCTGCATCCCTAGCGGTTGTAGTGGTTCATCCTCTCGGCGCGGCAAGTCTCTTGCTGCAAAGAGTTGGTCGTCGGCACAACGCTCCACCCAGGCCACCGAAAGCTGGTTACAGCGAGTAGGTAAAATGGGAACCAACTGGATCTGCCGTTGCACCGAAGCCGCTCCACAAAGCATGCCGCGTTGGGAAGAACATCTACGATGTCAGAAGCTGTCTAAGAAACCAACTATGCCGGGGAGCCCTCGGCCGTCGGGAGCTGTCAGAATCATGGCATTGACACGCCGGCCGCCCTCCTGGTGACCGGCGCCCAGCAGCATGGCTAGGAGTGGCTGGCAGTGAAAGAAGGGCAACGTCCGAGATGACGAATCACGGGGAAGCGAAATGGACCTCGAGTCTGATCGATCCTGATCCTGATCGCAGGCCGTAAGGCCCCCCCGCACATCGGATCGGATCGGAAGTTTTCCTTTTTTTCTTTTGATCTCATATTCATTGTTTCGTTAGACCTTCTAACTTGTACTCAGCCTTGGCACCTGCCAGTTCTGCTACTGACCTGTCCCTTCTGCTATCTTTCCTTCGTTCCCTCTAGTCCACCTTCCTTTTATGCATTGTGTAGTTACTACCAAAGCAATGACATTTTTCATTGTCTTTCTAATCTTCGCAGCCTTTTTTGCTGAGTTTTCCAGCCTCAATGAAGCATTGAGAGCAGAAGCTGTGCTTACAGCTGAAATAGTTAACGGCTTTGCTGCCAAATTCCAAAAGCTCTGCCATGCTCTTCAATTTTGGGATGGCTCAGTGAAATGGTACTTGCCAGTGTTTTTAGCTCCATTGTTCTCTCCGTAACTGCATCAATTTATTCACTGATTGTGAAAATCGACAGTATCCCACAAACCATAAGCGTTCTGGTTCGCCCGTTGCCCGTTCGGTGACAAATAAATCGATCTGACCCGATCCGATTTGTGGGGGCCTTATGGCCTACGATCAGACTTGTGGTACATTTCGCTACCCCCGTGATTCGTCTTCTCATACGATTCCCTTTCTTTCACTGCCAGCCACTCTAGCCATGCTGCTGGGTGCCGGTTACCAGGGGGCGGCCGGCATGTTGATGCCATGATACTGACAGCTCCCGACGGCCGCCGCCGGTGCCCCATATGCCAGAGGGCTCCCAGCATAGTTGGCTTCTCAGACAGCTTCTGACATCGTAGATCTTCTTCTCCAGCGCGGCTTGCTTTGTGGTGCGGCTTCAGTGCAACGGCAGATCCAGTTGGTTCCCATTTTACCTACTCACTGTTACCAGCTTTCGGAGGCCTGGGTGGAGCTTTGCGCCGATGACTAACTTTTTGCGGCAGGAAACTTGCCGCGCCGACAGGATGAGCGCACGACGTCAATCCTAAAAATCCTGTCAGAAGTGCAAAATTTATTTATTGTTTTAAAATGTGCAGAAAATCATATATGGACGTAGTTGTAGCTCATCAATAAAGAACACTAAGAAAATTATCAATTGTTACTGCGTATAAATAAATGTTATTTGAATAAAAAACGGCATTTTACTTTGAATTTAACGCAAAAACTTCCGCTCTATCTAACTATTAAAAAAATGGAAATTTCGGGGTAGCCAAATTAATACGTAATTAGTGGAGGGGGTCAAGAAATGATTACCGGCAATTATCAGGGGGAGGGGTCCGAAAATGGGCAAAAATACCATTACGTAATTTTTACACGCCCCCAAAGATCATCTCATCAGTTCACACAACATAAGCTTGCCAAAAATTCATTTTCTAGCTAGGAACTGGTGATTTCCGAAAGAAAACCAACTATATGAAAAGGCTTCAAGCAGAAAATCCTCAACTCAGAGAACTCCTAGAAAAACCCTATAAATAAATATACTCCAACCCAAATTTTAAAACTCCCATCTCAAATTTTTCCTCCAATCCCAATTCTCAAACCAAAAACTCCTAGACGTAGAAACTCCTTCATCAAATCTCCTTAAATGGAAACTCCTAACCTGGCAAGCCGGAAAACATCATAGTTATATTTCAATTTGGAGACACTAATTCGTCTATGTGAACATCAATTTATTGCAAAAATTGACGTCTACAAAAAATCTAATGATGAAATAAAATTTCAAAATCGTTCATGGCAACGAGTAATTTTCGCCCAGTGGTTAATGAAGCAAACTGAAACATAAGTGAAACGGATCTGTGCAACCGGACTCAATTTTCACAGTACGTACGGAAATTTCGGCGTTTTCGCGCGGTCCAGTATATCCGGTCTGAGTTTTTGAAATATCAAATCCCTAGTATTCCTGCCGCCTACATTGTAGAGCATACAGTACAGTTGGTTGGAGTTATTTTATCCCGTCTCCACCATCAATCAACTCAACAGTATTGCAAAAACGGTTTGGGTGGTCGGAGACAGATAGGTTAGTGGCTGGTACTGTGCGTTAGCCATGAACCTGCTGCTTGCATCGCTTTTACTATCATGCTTTCTGCTGCTGGAAATTGTGCAAACTTCAGGGAGTCTATACACTAGTCGTTAAGTTTGTTTGTTTACTTGGTTTTCTGATACCGTAAAACTTTTAAAAATATCGCTGCGCTATTATTTTTCGTGATTGTTTTTTTGGGGGCGCTAGTATTGGAGCGTGCGCGTTTATTATTTCAATGCTACATTGGCCATCTCAAGTATCCTCACTTTTCTGAAAATACAGGGTATTTTTGTTTTAAACACAAGCAGTCTTTCTTTACATGAGTTTTAGTCTGACTAATGTTTGCAAGCTTAATCAAAGAAAATTGTCTCAAAGGGAGAGCATTCTAAATTGGAAGGAAATACAAAGCGTTGAGAGCAGTGCGCGTGGGAGCGCTATTATTAGAAGGGCGCTACTATTAGAGCGCGCGCGTTTATATTTTCGGGCTGTCCGTAAAAGGGCCTCCTATTGGAGCGGCGCTAGTATTGAAGCGTGCGCTTTTATTGGAAGTTTTACGGTATATTTTGACTAGAAAAATTACAATAATTGGTGAGGTGCCTTTTTTATTTCAGTTCTGCGATACTTTGGGAACGTTTTTGAATGTAAAACGCAGTTAAATCAATTTTCTTTCATTTAACTTTTACCAACAGCATTCCGGAAGCATGTTGTTGACGGATGCAGACATAATTTTTCTTTCGCTCGCAAATGCTCTGAATGAATATATACAGGGTGTGCCAAAAAACAACCCAGCAGATTTTGCGCTGTAGCAACCGCAAATCTCAACCGATTTGAATGAATCCTTTTTTAAATGAAAGATAAACAAATCCTTAAAAGACTGCTAAAATTTTCATTAATGTACTCTGCTTAGATCCTGAGATATTGGCTCTCAAAATCAAAACAGTGATTTTGGCAGTGAACAAGAGGGATTTTTTTATTTTTCTGCACTTCGTAATAAAACGGATTCCTGCTACTGCTAAGGGCTCTTGGAGGCTTTACAGGTTACACAGAAACTCGGTTTACTTCAACACTAAAGTATCATTAGCCTTAGCAGAAGGAATCTGCTATATTATGAAATGCAACGGAATCGCTCTTGTTCGTTGCCAAAACCTGTTTCGACTTGGAAGGCAAATATCTCAAGAACTAAACTGTGAATCTAAATCGGTTCAGATTCATGGTTGCAAAAGTAAAAAATCTGCTGGTTTGTTCTTTATCACTCTTGTTCATTGCCAAAGTCTCTGTTTTGACTTTGAGGACAAATATCTCAGGAACTAAGCAGGCTATCTTAATAAACGGTACATGAATCTTCCAAGAATTTATTTACCTTTCATTCATTCAAATCGGAATTCATTCAAAGGATTCATTCAAATCGGTTGAGATTTGCGGTTGCTACAGCAAAAACTCTGCTGGGTTGTTTTTTTGGCACACCCTGTATTTTGCACAACACAAAATTTACCATTATCAAATATTGCTTCCCAGAAAAATCGGGTGCTAACATTCGGGGGTCTGGCTCTAGTCAATACTGGGCAGGGCAGCCACTGAAAATCACCCAAAAAGGATCTTATGTATTGCACATACAGATATACTTATGTAGTGTTTAGATTCAGTAAAGATAATGAACCACAAAATTGACCAGTCCCATCACAAAACATTCAAGCGCTCCTCGAGTAAGCTCTTCTTATTACTGTGGATCAGATGTACCCGATACATGCTGTCGGTGTGTGCAAGACAGCTAAGGTTTGGTTCTCATTTATCTACTGCCAATGCTGACTTTCGATGGCCTGTATTGGGCTTTCTGTCGCCTAGGTACTTGCCTTCACCTCGACAGGTTTCGAACACACAGACAACCACTGGGATGCCGCAGCCGTACGCAGCGAGCTAACCACTGAGCCAATGACAGAAGCTAACTGGATAAAAATCACTAAAGATGGATCTGCAAAGCGATTCCGCATCCATATAATAATTTTGAAAGCGGTTTTTCAGCAATTTGTTCAGTTTCATAACAAAAAAACATAAAATGGCTGCAACAAAACTGATTCTGGCTGCTTTTTGTGCCTAATTGGCATCTTGAGCGATTTTTCGGCTAAAATTCGGATTTCACCTCTTTTTTGCAAAACACCTGATACCTGTATTTTTGCAAATACACACCTGTACCTGATACCTGATTGGGTATTTTTGAAATACCTCTGCCTGGTACCTACCTGATATTAGGTACTTTCTCAATACCGCACACAGTACTGCTTACCTCTTTGTGACAGGCATGTACGTAACGTGTGTTTCCCAGTATACTTAATTCCCTGATTGTAGAAAATTTTCATGAGAGTTTCGGTCGACTGTGTGTGCATTCTGTAATTTCTAGGACGGGGCCGCCTTCCAAGAAAACCGCTTTACCGTGTGCGTTTAAAAGGCCGATAAAAAGAGAATAACGTGAATTTGTGATTAACTGTTTTTGTGGCTGATGTTTTAGTTATCTGAGTTTAAATAAAAGATCAAGGAAATTGCAACGTATAATGAATGGTACCAATGTTGTGTTACCATAATGGAACCCGTTTAATCAACTGGTGCTACTGCGTGCTTCTATGATGCCACTCACTTGAATCGAGGCCACAGGCAGTCTTCGGACTCTGTCCATACTTAGCTATTAGTACTACACACGTATGTAGACAGTACTACCTATGTGTACCCAACCTTGGTTATGTATGTCCATAGTGTGCTGGTCAGCCAAGGATATCAGCGATACTAAGCTAAGTATACAGTGTAGCAACTGTGTACTCGGCTCTAAGTGACCTCTTAGCCTCAGCATAGCCAAATACAAGGAGAGAGCAAGAACAGAAAAACATCTACTGTCTGTACACGTGTCATGTCCTGTTGAGCACTTTGCGTTGGAATAGCGCGCAGTTGGATGAGCTTGATGGCCAGCCAGTCAACAAGGTTCTTCAGTAGCCTATAACACTTGCACAGAGCTGTCAGTCCCTTTCTGAACTCTGGCAATAGCTTGGCATTGAGAAGCAGGTTGACAACGTGCTGATATGGTGGGTGACAGTACCATACATGGTGCCACTAGTCTAGGTTCCGGTACCATATGGTGCTGTCACCATATATGCTAACACGTAACAGTAACATAGTATACGGTGCCCCCACGTTTGGGGCCTGTGGTTGGTACCATATATTGTACCCATACCTCCTTGGCATTGGTACCCGTACTAGTACCATACATGGTACCACTCCATTCAGATTTCGTACCATATATGGTAAAGGCATCCATGGCCATGGGTAGCGATGTCGATATCGATACCGATTTGGCTTCTTTATAGACTGATAATCGACATCGATGTATCGTGGGAAGCCTAGAGTAGAAAGTTAGCACCGATCCCGGCGCAAACAATTTATCACTGCATAATCCAGTTTCACAACTGGTTTCTCTAAACTTGTAGTCGACCATGGTTGAGAATCTCTGTCAATTAGTAGCGCTTTGTTTGAATACAGTAGAAGCCATGTTCAAGCGACTCAGCTCAATCCTTAGCGGAAGTGGACAGCGTACTAACTCTGAGTCCGATGCTGAGAGCCAGCTGGTATAATTTTTATACTATAAAATATTATCTTAAATTAAAATTCGTTGTTACAGTAGTTAGCTGAGTGTATTTTCGTATTTTCCACCAATTCAATAATTTGATCTTTGATTTCAGAACAGCTCCACGCTGAGGACTATCAGAATGTTGTTGCCGTACTTTTGGCCCAGACATGATTTACGACTTCAAGTTACTGTGGTCGTTTGTATCCTTTTACTGGTCACTGGTCGAGTGGTCAATGTGTTGGTTCCGATTTTCCATAAATGGATTGGTATGCTTTTTACTCACTGTCCATATCTAGTTGGTGGATTAACCAGTATGTTTGAGTTCGCCAGCAAATAATAGCATTTGCAATTTTGGTTCTCAACAAAGCCTGAACCCTAAACGTTGGACCAAGTTAAAGTGAAGAAACAGCCTGATCTGTGTACTGTATCTGCATACATACGTGCGATTTTGAAATCTACACGTGGGCAAAACACGTTTTACCGACACGCGTTTTGGTTTAGAAGTTTGTGGCCAGGACCACTTTTTATGCTAGCCTTGACGTTTCTGATCACATTTTAGTTAACAGTTTGACACTGGCTGAAGAACCTGAAAAAACGCAGAAAAATCTCCAATTCAGGTGGGATCTGATATTGGCGTATTGCACTCTCAAATTTCTACAGGGTGGAAGTATAACAGGTACGCGAAATAGAATGCAATTATTACTGTTGTAATGGCGTTTCTTTATAAACAGTAATAATTAGTACACAAATGAGAAGTGAATGTGTATTTTTGTGTATTGTGCACTTGACTAGTTCAGCTGCAAAACCTGCTCAAAAGTAGCAAACGGGATTGTATTTTCAGCCTGTTCTGTCGACATTTTTGCGTTTATTTTAGCTTCATGTAGATCAAAAACGATTACAGATTATTATTAGCTATCGTTTAACATCAGTAATTGATCAAACAATTGCACGTGTAATAATAATTTCAACAAACTCCATTATTACAAATCAGGGATTTGAGGTGTGTCTTTTTGTTTTTTTGCGAAAAAAAGCCGGTTTTTTCCTAAGGGTCGTAAAAAAACATAAATCGCGGAAAAAACTCAAGCAAAAATAGCTAATTTATGTCATTTTTCAGTTAAAAAATGGACTTTTGCGATGTGTGTAAGGCCACCACACTGACTCAAAACTGTTAGAAGGACAATAGAAAAGACCTAATTTGGCGATCTGAAACAAAAAGGCAAACTGCTGTAAGAAAGTTTGTATACAGCGTATATTGATGGAGCCTGTAAGACACTTGGTCATGCATATTTCGTGATTTATATCCATGCAAGACGTGTATTTCTGTTCAGAAAAGACTCAGGAAGGCGCTAGAAAGTGTTAGGAATCATAAAACCAGACTAGGATACTCAGAACTTGAGCTGGAGTTTTTACTGCGATTTTGGAAAAAAAACTGAAAAAAAACAGGGCGAGGTTTTTCAAAAATACATCCATCCATGTTACAATTTACAAATCACATTATAGGTGGAGGACTAAATACAGTGCGACTTCTATTGTGGGTTCGCGTGCAGCAGTACACTGCCCGGGAAATTCAAGTTGCGCTATTCTCTCATATTCACAGGTTACGCAGAAATACAATAATCCAATCTTTCCCATTGGCTTTCTTTCAGCTTGTCATTGCGCTGGCATATCACTCGAAAAATGGGCGAAATTATAGCTGTCGTTGACCGAGGCACGAGGAGCATCCAGCTCTTTTTCGTGTTAGTTAAACTGTACTTCAGCTACTGTTGCATGCGTATACGCATTACGCATATCATTACGCAAAGTACGCATTGCATTTCAGAATGCGTATACGCATACGCATACGCATACGCATTTGAATTTCATTACGCAATATTATTACGCATTCTGCCAAAAGTTTGCGTATTTTGCGTAATGCGTATTGGGTCTGAAAATAGCTGCCTTTTCGAATGTCTTGCAAAAAAATTAGTTCAAGTTGTTACCAAGTGGTCATTCTTCATATTTTAGTGTGAAGTGAGGGTACCAGAATTTTCTGAGGTAATTTGAAGCTTTAACTAAGCTGTGCTTGCTAATATTTAAAAAAGACGCTAAGTTTTAAGAGGAAAGGAAACGTGTAACAAATCATTGAATTTAGAGTTTCTAGGGTTTTGCCTGACATCATTCGTGTTGTTGTATGCTCAGGGTATCTGTTTGCGCTTCCACTGTGCGCTTATTGTTTGAATTAGAGTGTAAACTGGTATTGGGTATTGGGGTTTTTGTCCCCTAATACCCAATACCTGTCAAAATCGAAAAAAATCGATGTTGACCTTAAAAATTAATCTACAAAAATCGAAAAGATTGTTCCATAATTAGGTTTAGGAAGCTGTTTTTGCCTTAATCAACTAAAAGTTAGTAGAATTTCTTAGTGTCCCGCTAATTTCCGTGTTCTTATCTAACATAAAAATCGTGCCATTTCTAACGATACAGAATGTACCAGTACCGTACATTTATGTACCAAGGGCTATGGGGTGGTACAGCCTTTCCGGCCAGCCAAGTTAGGAAAATAATTCGTTGAAAACAAGAAACGGGATTGAACTACACATTACGGTTGGACGCATATATGCAATATGCAATATCAAACAATGCATATATGCATGGTTTTTGGCATGCATATATGCATATGCAATATCATATGCATGCAAAATTCCAATATGCAATAGTCATATGCAAATTGACCCTAATATCAAAATTTTGCATATTTTTAATTTGCATATTTTTGGTGTCACCGACTTTTCGAGCTGTATATGTACTTATGTTCTGAAGAGCGTTAAACGATTCAAATACAGTGCAGGCCATAAAAAAGACCGCCTGGCCTTTTTCCAGTTTTTTTAATATATTAAAATTTATCGCAATTCTGTCAATTTTCTACCGAATGAAAAGATTTTTGGCATAATTATTATATTATTGTTAAGAGTTTGCTTTGGCCACGTCCTAGCCTGCTAGCCTTCTATAGCCTCGAGTTATGGCCTTCCGAAATTAGCGGAACGAAATTTCAGATGTCAATTTTGAACATAAATATCTCATTGACCCTTCAACGGATCTTTCCCAAGTTCTGCGGTTTACCCAATCTTTATATGGATTTAAGCAGCTGAAGAGCTCACCTTTCTAACACAACTAGTTAAAATCTGGCAGATTTTTACTTTCAGTGAAGGTGAAAAATTAGCATTGTCAAAATGAGGGTGGTGCTCTCTGTCTCTAAACATAAAGCAATGGTTGTATGGCCTAACTTAGGCGTTAATTGTGTTGCCTTAGTTGAGGTGATTGTAATCCATGACCCCACTAGTTCGTACAACCCTGTTTTCTGTGCAACGGACAACACACTCATTTTTGAGAATGCTAATTTTTCACCTTGACTGAAACAAAAAATCCAGCAGATTTTCACCGGTTGTGTTAGAAAGCTGAGCTCTTCAGGTCCATATGAAGATTGGGTAAACCTGCAAAATTTGGGAAAGATCCGTTGAAGGGGTCATTGAGATATTTACGTTCAAAATTGACATCTGACATTTCGGTTCCATTCATTTCGGAAGGCCATAACACAAAGAATGGAAATCTCAACTGAGATTTTTCAAATTCTGAATTTTTTATTTGTAAAACTAGGACAGGACTATGTACAAACACCTAGGTATACCACATTAGAGAGAACAAATTTGAACACGCAAACACTAATTTAGACAAAAATCTGTAATGTCAACCATATTTTACTAAAAATTACGAAATGAGCTGGTCTTTCATGCCAAACTGTGTCTCCCCTCTTGTTTTTTTCCAGATGAGGTCTGAATCAGTAAAATAAGTATGCCTAATAAATGCTAAAGATTGCGTAAACATTCCAACCAAACTCGAAAATGCTTGGAAAACGTCCAGTTATCGATTTCAGGGCGCCTTGATAAAATATGCAAATATGCAAAAAATATGTACATATCTGATTTTTGCATGCATATATTCATATGCAATATCATATGCATCCCAAAAATCCGATATCAGCCAACCATACTACACATTATTGAGTATTAAAACTGTTAATTTCTGCTAATTTTACACTCAGAATGGCTTTTAAACGCTTTCTACAAGGCTATTTTTTAAAAAAATTCTCGACCTGGTTGGGCAGCAGCCCAACCAGGTCTCTTCAATATTTTAATCCCAGTGCAGAAGATCGTGCTTGCACCACTGGAATCTACCTGTTCACTGAAATGCAATTTTGGCTCAGCTATGCAAGTATTGGGTATTGGGGTATTGTGGGTCGCATGTATTTGTATTGGGTGGTTGGGGTATTGGGTTTTACAGGTATTGTTCGCACTCTAGTTTGAATGCCACTGGACTTCTTCTGGAATTGAACATTCGACTATTGTTTGCAGGAAACCGCATATCTCTTGCCTGTTGAAAACATCCGTACTGTACATACAATAGTGCAATTTTCTTGAGGGCAGAAATTTATCATCAAGCCTCAAGTATGTCTCAAAAACCTGGATTATAAAGTTGGATACCTAAACAGCATACTGTATAGCTAAAAAAGCTGTTCAATGAAATTTCTGAATGTTTCTGAGATTACGCATTACGCATACGCAATACGCAAAATACGCATTAGTTTTTGCAATGCGTATACGCAAACTCATACGCATTTGTAATTGGAATGCGTATACGCACACGCATACGCATACGCATTTGAAAAATCCGGTATTAAACAACAGTAACTTCAGCCCAAATTCGGAGTACTAAAATCGGCCAAAAATTGTAGTTTCGGCCTGAGGATCGCTCAACCTGTTAACCCGATCTACCTTTCCTATACTGTATGTTGTTTTCAGATTATTTTTTGTTTAGTGCGTTTAGTAAGCTGGTATACTGAAAGTTATTTTTTAACCATTTCAACTACGTGCAACCGTCCCCTGAACACCTAAAACAGCAACTTTTGAGTTTCCGGCAGGTTGAAACGCGTTTCCGAGTGTTCTAACAGCTTTCCAATACGTTTTCCTTCATTTTTTGCTTCCCAATAGGTTGGCCAACTACACCATGTGGCGTTGGTATATTGCTAAAGGGTAAAACTTTACAGTCTGCCAATCAACGCCGTTTATGCTACAGACACCATATATGGTACCGGTACTATATCTTTACAATACCATCACAGTGGCAATCAATCAATGTGGGGGTACCATATATGGTGCCAGTACCATATACGGTGCCACTAGCCTAGGTACCGGTACCATAGAGGACGTACATGTAACAGGTCATCCGCCGAAGGGGGAGGGAGGATGGGGGGCGTCTGGCTCCGGCTGGGGGATCTGAGCTAAAATTTTCGGAGGGGGGTTGGGCACAAAAAAACGCTCAAAAATCGAAAAAATCGCAAATTTGGGCTGAAATACAGCTAAAAAGTGCTGTTTTGCAGGCGATTTTGGCAATTTTTGTGTCTGAAATTGTAAACATGCAAAAGTTTGCTCAAAAAACTACTTGCCAGAAAAATCGGAGGGGTGTCGGGAAAATCGTCTCGGGGGTCCCGATCCGAGGGGGTCTGGCCTAAGTCGGGTTGGGGGCAGACCCCACCGTGAAGTTTTTATCAGAGAAGAACAAAATAACTAGTCCCGGAGGACAAATTAGTAACAGCAAAAGGGGGTGACACAAGCACGGAACACCCCGATCACAAACACAAACACTCACAATACCCTAGCGAGTCACCAGTTCAACAAATTCTGCGGAATTTACGTACTCTGACAGACTACGTAAATTACATCGCGTTCTAAGTTCTTCAGGAATATTATTGTAATTCGTAATGACACGTGAAAGGAAAGAGTTAGACGTCCAATCGCTACCGTAGAAAGGACTAAGTTTAGTACCCGACCTGTCAAACTGGAGACGTGTGCGAATTTCCGTACTAATTAATCCGTGTACTATTTTATACATAAAAATGACGTCGTGTTTCAACCTACGGATTTCCAAGGTTTCTAAGTTACAAATTTTGCATCTATTTGCATAATTAGCGTATGGAAATTGGAATCTACGAAACAAACGAAAAGTAAAACTCCTCTGCAAACTTTCAATTTTCGAAATATCTCTAGCCGTATATGGCGACCAAATGACTGTGGCGGTTTCAACTAAAGGACGAATATACGTTTTATAGGCTTTAATAAGATCTTCGAGGTCTGAAAATTGCAAAATTCTGAACATAAGATTTAACCTTGAAAAGCCTTTTTGAACCACTTGATTGCAGTGATCGGAAAAATTCAATTTAGTATTCACTAGAACCCCGAGATCTTTCACTACCTCTACTCTAGCCAACTCTTGGTTTTCTGTAAAATAAGGAAAAGAGAGTGGATTCATTTGCCTGGAAATTGTTAAAACCTGGCATTTCACCTGTCACAGCCAAACTCAATTGCCACGTATTAGCCCATTCTAAAATACGGTTTAAAGCAGTCTGAATGACTTCAAAAGAATCAGAGCTCGAGATTTCCGCATAAAGTTTCACATCATCAGCATATAATTTAAATTCTAGACTCCGGTTAGTAATAAGGTCAGGCAGGTCATTTATATATAATATAAAAAGTAAAGGACCGAGTATAGAGCCTTGGGGCACCCCGGAAGACACTGGGAGGTCTCCCGAAGACACTCCATCAACCATGACCACTTGACTACGACCCATCAGAAAGGCTCTAATCCAACTCAACACCAAACCGTCTATACCATATGCCTGCAATTTGAGAAGCAATTTCTTATGACTAACCGAGTCGAATGCTTTTTTGAAATCAAGATAAACAACATCAACTGAAAGACCCTTGCGCAAAATTAAGGTCCAATCCGTTACAGACTCCAACAAGGCTGTTTCGCAGGACTTTCCTTTCAGAAAACCATGCTGGTATTTGGTAATTACTTTTTTTTCATGCAGAAAATCAAAAACTTGATTATAAATCAGTTTCTCCAAACCTTTACAAAAATATGAGGTTAAACTAACTGGTCTGTAATTTAGTGGATCTGAACCTGGTCCTTTCTTAAATATCGGAGAAACAATTCCAGTTTTCCATATTGATGGTAATGCTGAAGTATAGAAGGAAGTACGGAAAATTCTGGTCACTGGTGTAGCGACATGATAAATAATATTCTTAATAAAAGCTATGGGGTACCCATCGGGTGACCGAGAGAATTTAGACTTAAAACCCAGAAAAACCTTGACCACCTCCTGTTCTGTAATAGCAATTTGCGAAATATGTGAATTTTCAGTTACCCTTCTATTGAATTGAGGTAAAATACCATCGTCTTGTACAAAAACAGACGCAAACATACGAGAGAAAACCTCAGCCTTACCCTTTCCAGTAATAACATTTTCACCATTCTCAGCTTTCAAAGTAGGTATACTACGTTTAGTTTTTAGTCTACTATTAACGTATCGATAAAACTCATTATTATCTGCCGACTGAATCATTTTGCGTTCACTATCTCTCTCAAATCTAAGAACCTCTGAACGAAAAAAATTGACGAAATCCAAATATTTTTGCATATTAGAGTCAGAAACATTACGTTTTTTCCAGAGCCTACGTTTCTTATTAAGTTTGGCTTTCAAGTCCGGAGGCCAGGTCTTTTTCCCCCCAGGCGAGGAAAAAGTTTCTGGAACTCCGACCAAGACAGATTGGTCTAAAACTTTAGCGAAAATATCCCAAAGATCCTGAACTGACTGACAAAATTGAAACTCATTATCCCAATTTATCTGCGACAAAAATTTGCCTACCTTTTCGTAACAAGCTTTTCGAAAATTAGGTCCTTTTACCGCCTCACTATATGCCAATGTTGCACTAAAGTTCAATCGAATGGAAACTGGTAAGTGATCACTGCTAACAAAAGGCTCGGTTTCGGATACAGAATGAACTAATTCTTGATCGTTTACAAAGAAAAGGTCTAAAATGTTTGGTGGATTTAAACGAGTTGCGAAAGTGATGAACTGTTTAAGTGAAAATTCGGCACAAAAATTTGCAAATGGTAAAATTGACTGTGGTACAAATTTTGCCTCCAAATCCTCCCAGATTATCGCCGGAAAATTGAAATCGCCACAAATAATTAGGCTAGAATGCGTATTAGTTAAAGAACGTAATTCTTGAACCAAGTTTCTAACTTCAGAACACGGTAAATTAGGCGGGAAATAGACACACGCTAAACGTACTGTTAAATTTGGATAGGAAAGATCAACAGCCACAACATCAAAGACATCAGTATGGGGTACAGAAACTTCTGTTACTACCAAGCCCTTTCTTACAGCAATTAGAACGCCTCCTCCTTGCCTATCTTGTCTATCTTTTCGAAAAACATAAAAATGTTGTAACTTTAAGAAAGAATCTGGTACAAAAGGTTTTAGCCATGTTTCAGTTAAACAAAGAACATTAAAATTTGAACTTTCAGCGAAAATAGAGAACTGGAGTAGCTTAGAGCATGTGTTAAGGCATTGACAATTGAACAGATAAAACAAAGAACTACCTAGTTGCGCGTCACCCCCTACATGACATTTTTTGGCACCTTAACATGGCGCCCACCCGAAATCTTCCAATAGAAATTTGGATCATAATCAGGATGACCTACAGTATTCATTGCTTTACACCTATCCCTCAGTTCCCGATCGGCTTGGCGTTGACGCAGGGTCATGTCCAATCGAACAAAAGGTCGAAATTTACCATCATCTTTGCTGCTAGAGTCGACCGGGAAGCAAGCACGAAGCTTCGTCGTACCCTTGGAGAGGAACCATTGCTTGGTGTTGTAGTTTCGGAAACGAGAGTCCCCTGTTACATGTATGATAGAGCTGTTGTTGATTTGAACTTCTGCTGATGTTTATAACAGGAATTTGTACACGACGTGCCTATAAATACGTTTCTATAAATTTTGGACCAAATATTGAAAAAGTTCCGGTTCCGGTTCCGGCCGGAACTGGGTGGTTCCGGTTCCGGTGAAAATTTTGGTTCCGGTCGATCGCTAGATAGAGGGCGTTAAGTGCCTGACAACTACCTACTAAAAAACGGTCTCTCGTGCGACTTTTACTTATGTACAACATCATCCAGTCATAAAGTGCCTAAGCACTCCTCTATTCCTTTGTAGGTACGTCATATTTCAAGTGGTGCCTACTTTATTCGATGCTTTTATTGCCAGTCTGTATTTTGCCTCAGTATTCGATCTGCGATTCGGACTGATAGTCTTCGTTGCCATGATTCTGTATCTCGGTAAAAACATTTTTATCAGTTTTTCCTTCTCTCTTCTTATGTGTAGGTATTGTTTAGCTCTTACCGTCATAATGACCGAATGGCACGCCAGATTTCGTCGTCTAACTAATCTGCGCGACAATTCAGTTCGCGCCACGGCTGTGGATTCGTTGATCAACTATGAAACGGTACAATAGGAATAAGCAAACTAATTTCTAGTTATTGCCAGATTGTATTCAGGTGGCCTGCTACTGTGCAGAGAAGTATGAGCAAGAGCGGTACCGCCATTTCTTGCTCTCCTTCCAGAATGCAGACTGGAAAGCCCAGACCTCTCTCTACATAACAGATGCAGTTCAAAACGTCACCATATCATCGGCTCTCTTAGCAGGTTCGCTGCTGTGTGCACATTCAGTGGTGAGCCCGAACCAAAAGTTGACAGTCGGTGATTACGTTCTCTTCGCCAGTTACATCATTCAACTCTGCACCCCACTGCATTTCTTGGGCAAGTATTACTGGTAATTTTCCGCTAACATACAGGGTAGTCCTCGCTAAGTGTTCAGCGTTTGATGGTTAGCTAGCAGGGCGCGCCTGTGTGAACTGATCCGATTTTGAGGGGGGCGTAAGGCCTACGATCAGCAGACTTGTAGTCCATTTCGCGACCCCGTCATTCGTCATCTCAGACGTTGCCCTTCTTTCACTGCCAGCCACTCCTAGCCATGCTGCTGGGTGCCGGTCACCAGGAGGGCGGCCGGCGTGTTGATGCCATGATTCTGACAGCTCCCGACGGCCGCCGGTGCCTCATATGCCAGAAGGGCTCCCGGCATAGTTGGTTTCTCAGACTGCTTCTGACATCGTCGATATTCTTCTCCAATGCGGCATGCTTTGTTGAGCGGCTTCGGTGCAACAGCAGATCTAGTCGGTTCCCATTTTACCTACTAGCTGTCACCAGCTTTCGGTGGCTTGGGTGGAGCTTTGCCAGAAACTTTCCGATTCGTTCAAAACACGGTCGTTTGCAAAGGGTTAACGCCGCTTATGGTACCGACACCATAGGGGGCGTGCAAAAATTACGTAATGGCATGAGGGGGGAGGGGGGTTCGCCAAAAGATTACTATTCATTACGCTGGGGGAGGGGGGTTGGCGACTTAATTACGTAATTTTTTAAAGTGCAGAAATCACTAAAGTGGCCATAATTTTAATTGTTTGATGTACAGTACATGTACTTGTAGTCTCGATTTGAAGCCATTGGGCTTAAATTTTCTCGATGTCGCTTAGATGAACGTTTAGATTAGAGAAGGTAGCTACCGTTTAAGTCAGGGCTTTCCAATTTTTCAAATGCTAAATGGCAAGTGTGACCTTTGACATCTTATTAAGAGTTTGTAAGGGTATAACACTTATCGACTCGATCTTTTACAGGGTTCGTGCGGCTTTTTCCGAGCAAAATTCGCTGAACAAAGTCAAATTTCCCCAACCAATCAGAGTGAGAACATTCTAACAAGGGTCAGAATTTTTAAAAATTGGCTCTGAAAAACGCATTGAAACGGTATTCTGAGGGTAAAATTTCAAGTTGTACTGTAGTAGTTGTGGAAAGTCAGAAGTCCCATTTTCAAAAGGGTGGTGTGTAAAGCTCTGACAGGGCCCTTTGGGCGAGAGAGGATTCTACTGCTATCAATTTTTCCCTGACTGGACACCAAATTCCCTGACTTTTCGGGTCCCGCACGAGCTCTGGTTTATGACTGTCGATTATCAGTCAAGCAATATTGAAGCAGCCCTAAAATCCAGTATAAAACACTTTGGTTTCATCTTTAACAAAACGCCATCCAATGATGGCTTCTATGTAAAACGAAGACTATACGTACATGTACATAGTTGTAGCTCATCAATAAAGAAAACTAAGAAAATGATCAATTGTTACTGTATACAGATGCTATTTTAATAAGAACGACATTTTAGATAGAATTGAACGGAAAATTTTCGGCTCTAACTCTTCAAAAAATTGAAATTTCGGGGGGGGGGGTAGCCAAATTATTACGAAATTAGGGGAGGGGGGTCAGGAAATTATTACGGGCGATTATAAGGGGGGAGGGGGGCCGAAAATGGGCAAAAATACCATTACGTAATTTTTGCACGCCCCCATATATGGTTCCAGTAGTCTATGTACCGGTACCATATATGGTGTCGGTGCCATAAATGGCGTTAAGTGCCAGTCGCGAGCGGCCAACAATCAACCGTTGGCCACTAGAGTGGGACAAACCTGTATATAAAATTTGCATACAGTTTTGTTCTTCCAGGATGGTACAACAAGCTCTAGTGGACATGGAAAATCTAGCCGATTTATTCAGACAAGAACAGGAGGTGTTGTGGCAGAACTTTAATTTAACTCTGACAACCAATCGCATCTAATAGGTCTGCGATGCAAAAGATGCCATTGAGCTGGATGTTACAGAGGGCCAGATCGAATTCCGAAACGTCAACTTTCACTACGTTCCAGAGATGCCTCTGCTCAAGGATATCAGCTTTGTTGTGCAACCGGGATCCACCGTTGCTCTGGTATCACGTGTCTCTTGCCTCTTAGGACTGAATGGATGGATGGATTGTCCGGAGCCCCTGCGTTAGGCCCATACATGTAACAGCTCCGGGCCGACCTGGGGGGAGGGGGGTAGGGGGGTTTTCCCCAGATGGGGGGTCGAGGGGGGGTCTCGTCCAGAAGTGGGGTCCAAAATTTCAAAAAGCTCCAGAACGCCTGGAAATGCGTTTTTATCACGTTTTTTCAGTAAGGATGCTAAAAATCGCAATTTTAAGCTGCCAAATAGCTTTTTAGAGCTAAAAACAAGCAAAAAATGACAAAAAGGGCTTCCAAAAACTCCGATTTCTCTTAAATATCAGCAGTGGAAACGCCAAATTCGGTTTCCAAAGGCTTTTCAAGTGAATTTTAGGCTAAAAGTTAGTGGTTTTCTGACCCAGTTTGTTAATACTGGAGCCACCACTAGTACTTGTATTTTTGGTCGGGGGGGGGGGTCCCTTAACCTGTCTCGGGGGGGGGGGGTGAGGGGGGTTTCGCCTTTCCAGCTGGGGGGAGTAACCCCCCCCAAACCCCCCCTAGTACATGTATGGTTAGGCCACACTGCGGGCCCATCACGCACACCCACATACTGCCCTTCCTTCGCTACTAGCCTAAACACATGAATGCTCGGTGTGAGTCTGGGCGGGTCTCAGTGGTAGCTGTCCCCGTTCCCCTTTGTGCCACCGAACACATGTGTGGTTGCTATTGCAGCTTTAGGTGCTCAGGCAGCTCCAGTCGGTTCCCTTGTACCTACTCGCTGTCACCAGCTTTCGGTGGCCTGGGTTGGGCTTTCTGCCGACGACCAGCTCTTAGGGGCAAGAAACTTGCCCGCCAGTAGGCGCTACCCCTTATACGCTCCAACCCGCCAACGAAACCCCACTTAACCCCTCCGGATTTTCTGGCCATCTGGGTGGCACCGGCACTTTTTAAATCGCTTACACTCAGGCGGACTGGGAAAGTGCCACATAACCATACATGTAACAGGGGGTCTGTCCTGCACCTAGTGTTGTTACAATACCAGAATTTCGGTTTGACTATGACTATGACTACCGTCCGTTTGAGTACAATACCAGAGTAGTCAAATTTGACTATATCGTAGTCAAACCATTTGACTACTATGATCACTGGTTTGACTACTTTGACTACTTTTTGAAACATCGCAATATATACATCTGAAATGGCTGTGATTGCACCCATAAATCCTAAAACGTGTTTAAAAGCATTCTGAGCTTGAAATTGACAGAAATTAGAAGTTTTAGTAGTTTAAAGTGGTCTGGTTGGGCTTCTGCCCGACCAGGGCGAGAAATTTTTGAAAATTTAGCCTTCGAAAACGCATTCAAAAGGTATTCTGAGCATAAAATAGACAGTTTTAGTACATAATTAATTAATTTCTCTTCTAATTTTTCCTTCCTACACGTACCTCCGCCGCAAAGGGGAGTGTGTGTACACACCCTGACCCTACACCCTCTGGGTACGCCACTGGTCCGATCCGATCCGATCCGATCCGATGTGCGGGGGGGGGCCTTTACGGCCCTACGCTCAGACCTTGCGATCCATTGCGCAACCCCCGTAGTTTCGTTATCTCGGACGTTTCCCTTCTATCACTGCCAGCCACTCTAGCCATGCTGTTGGACGCCAGTTACTAAGAAAGTCCCTAGCGTGTTGACGTCATGGTGATGTCGGCTCCCAACGTCCGCTAGGTCCGCCCCTGGTTCCAGAGAGAGGCCCCCCCTGCCTAGTCGGTTTCCGTGGACAACTCCTGACGTCATTGCTCTTTCTCCAAGTTGGCATGCTGTAGGAGCGGCTTCGGTGCTGTGGCAGATCCAGTTGGTTCCCATTTTATCTACTCGCTGTAACCAGCTTTCGGTGGCCTGGGTGGAGCGTTGTGCCGACGACCAACTCTTTGCAGCAAGAAACTTGCCACGCCGAGAGGATGAACCACTACAACCACTAGGGATGCAGCGGCCGCCATGACTCAGAGGCATGCTTGCTACCCACTGAGCCACCGACGCGGCACGCCACTGGTCATTAGTACAATGTATGTATCCTCCCTCAGAGAAAACTTGCATCAACTAGAGATTCATTGACTGACACCTGTCATTGCTTTAAAACTTTTTGGAGAGGTTGTTTGGTCCTGGTGCTCTAAAGTTCTTTGAAACGTAACATGTTTGCAAAGTATTTTGTTGCGAACAACAAAAAAGCTAAAAAATCCAGGTGAAAACCCTGCTGCTTTTAGAAAAACGTAGTCATAGTCAAACCGTTTGACTACCTGGTCTTCGTTTGACTACGTATTTATGGTAACGAAGGTAGTCAAACTTTGACTTTGACTACCTGTCCGTTTGACTGCAATATCACAAAAGTATTAACCATGACTTTGACTTTGACTAGTAGTCATGACAACACTACCTGCACCCGACTTAGGCCAGACCCCCGGATGGGATCCCCTGAGACGATTTTTCCGGCAACCCCTGCAAGTAATTTTTCTGGCAAGTAATTTTTTGAGCAAATTTTTGCGATTTTTTGCAATTTTAGACACAAAAGTTGCCAAAATCGCCTGTAAAACAGCACTTTTTAGCTGTATTTCAGCCAAAATTAGCGATTTTTATGATTTGTAGCCCAAAAATTGCGATTTTTTCGATTTTTGAGCGTTTTTAGTGCCCAGCCCCTCCCAAAATTTTGGCTCAGACCACCCCGGCCGCGCCAGCAGACCCCCAACCACCCTCCCTCGCGGATGACCTGTTACATGTATGCACATAACCGGTTGGTACTTTGTCAGTCCATCAAAGTCTAAATAGATTGGTTGGTAGCGGTTTATAGCGTAACGTGTCAGTCAGTGCCAGCTGGGTGGCGTCTGGCTTTTAGTCTAATGGTATTTTCTGCAGGTGGGTCCTACAGGCAGTGGCAAAAGCACGGTAATCCGGCTGCTATTCAGGTTCTATGACATTCAGACTGGTCTTATACTGTTAGATGGTCAGGATATCAGCAAGGTGACCCGAAATTCACTCAGAAGACGAATCGGACTCGTACCGCAGGAGACTGTACTCTTCAACGATACATTGCGGTATTGCACTGTCTTTTGTAAAGATGCAATGATTGATCTGTATACTGTCTTCTTTTTAACGCCGTTTCGTCTGTACTCAGTGCAATGCAGTTCGGTGCAATTCAGAGTACAGTACATTGCAATGCCATAGTACACATGCAATGTAGTACAGTGTAGTACAGTACAGTACGGGTGCAGTGTGCAACAGTATGGTACTGTACAGTGTCATACAGTGCAGTGCAGTACAGTATAGTAGCTACGGTACGGTACGGTACCATGTACAGCACAGCATAGTACAGTACAGTATGCAGGTGCAATATTCGGTATGGTCGATTGGACGCTTCAGACAAAGATGTCGAAACAGCGACAGTAGCTGCCGAGATGCATGACAGAATTTTGGGATTCCCTGAAGGTCTCTGCTTTGCTTTGTCTGTGTGCTTTCACATCACTTGCAGTTACAGGCTTCGAGAGTCAAGTGGGTGACCGAGGCTTGAAGCTGAGTGGCGGCGAGAAACAACGAGTGGCCATTGCCAGAACCATCCTCAGATCACCAGACATCGTACTACTGGATGAAGTAGGGCTCTCATTTAGTTTGAATACACTGTGGATTCCTACATAGTGAAACTGTTTGGAGCTGTTTTATTACAGGCTACCTCAGCGCTGGACACAGTAACGGAGCGTCAAATCCAATCATCACTGAATGATATCTGCGCCAACAAAACCACAATAATAGTGGCGCATCGGCTATCGACTATAGTGAATGCTGATGAAATTCTGGTGCTGGTTGAAGGCTGCATAGTAGAGAGAGGACGGTATGTAACACTTTGTCGTATTTTGGAGACGGGATCACTTATTCTAAACAAAATTTGTAGACACAATGATTTGCTGGAACTAAACGGCCATTATGCTAGCATGTGGCGTCATCAGCAGCTGCATCCTCAAGAAGCATCAAAACCATCAGGCAGAGCTTTTGTTCACTATATATATTCACTCAATCAATGGAACCTTCTCCTGCCGATCTAATCAAATTCAGTGTTTTCGACGCGAATTTGCAGAGTAGATACGGTAGCACTGCAACTGACGCTTGTAGAACAAAGACATGCTTGCGCCAATTAGTGTATTTTGTATTCTACAACTGTAGCTTTATCTTTGCAGACGATTACGAAGTGGGAGTTAGGAAGAAAAGCACAGTGGAAGCGATTATAGAGGAAATGGAAGAGAAGGAAGAACTAAAGGAACTAAAAGAAGATCAGGAAGAACGACTGGTCTGCGAGATTTCAGGTGCGGCCATCGAACATGACACCCGTCGCATACGACGGCATTCCTGTATGTCTGTGTGAGATTATTAAAATCTATTCTACATCTATTTTGGAAAGCCAATAATAACGAGTGCACTCTGATGTAGAAACTGCGCAACAGTATAAAATCCATTATTAAGTTTGGCGCAGTTGCTACTACGCCAGTGTTGTGCCGAACGAAAATTTTCCGAATTTAGTTAGTAAAAGTTAGTTAACACTTTTTAAATTTTAATTTAGTAAGTAAAAGTTAGTAATTAAATTCGCTCTCTGAGTTTAGTAAGTTAGTCAAAAATAATCGAGTTACTTAGTTATGAGTTTAGTTAAAATAAACTAGCAGAAATAAGGTTATTCATGAATTAAACGATTTGTTTTAGATCTGTAGACCTCATTAGCTTCAAAATATTCACAAAATAACAGTATTTCTCACTATTTTCTATAAAAATTTTGAAATATGACCGTTAGTTTATCAGAAAGCTCCATATCAGGACAGGAATAATGAAAAATATAGAAATCAATTTTAGGCCATCTGTTTTCCTATTCATTGGATTGGGATAAAGGGTGGCGATAGGCAGACATTATACAGTCATGCAAGTACGTACAGTAACACTGTGGTTACGAGGGTTGCCCCATCCAAGCAGAGGCCACCCTCCAGATCGGAAGCTCAGGAGGACTTCCCAACCGATTTTTCTGGAGCGCAATTTTTGGGCCAATTTTTTAATTTTTTAGAAAAAAAACAGCGACTTTTAGCTGTGTCTGGGATCGTTGTTAGCATTTTTTAGCGATTTTTAGTACTCAATCCTGCCTGATTTGGGCTCAATCCCCCTGACCGGACTCAAACCAGGCAACCGCCTTTGGCCGATGGCCTGGACATAGATAGCTATGTATCATTACAGTATACGTACATAAACCATTGCGAATTCCAAGAAGTATTCCAGTGGCGTACTCAGGATTTTGCAGAGGGGGTGCAAAATTTTGAAGGTGCCTGGTTGGGCCGCTGCCCAACAAGGGCAGGAAAATTTCGCAAAAATTAGCCTTCAAAAACGTGTTTAAAAAGCATTTTGAGCATAATAATGACAGAGATTACAAGTTTTAGTAGTTTAGTAGTAGTGGTCTGGCCAGGGCGAGAAATTTTTGAAAATTTAGCCTTTGGAAACGCATTTAAAAGGTATTCTGAGCATAAAATAGACAGCTTTAGTACATAATTAATTCATTTCTCTTACTTTTGTCTAATTTTTTCTCCCTATATCTACCGCAAATGGGGTGTGCACAGCCGACACCCCTGGCCACTGAAGTATTCGGTTTTTTCGCACAGAATCGAATAGGACCTGAATGAGACCCCAGAATTTTTGAGAATTTAGACTCCACACTAGATACGTATGGCCAAAGTGCCTATCTTTAATACTACAACTAAACTGAATGTTACTAAACTCATAACTAAGTAACTCGATTTTTTACTTAGTAATTTTCTGAAAATGAGTTTAGTTTGAGTTGAGTTTAGTTAAGCGAAATCTGAGTTTAGTTAGTTTTTTTTTAAGTTTAGTATTGTTAGTAACTAACCAGTTAGACTACCCGGCACGGGGGCTGAACAATCAACACGCCCCATGCCCCAGATGCAGCAATCAGCATGCAACGATAACAAACTGGCTCCACCAGGACATACGCCCCAGGGGACGGCTGTGTAGATGGGCCAAGAGGCGCGCCCAATTCCTCATTGGCACGGATAAGACGGCCGGCCTCAGACAACACCAGGTCAGAGGAGTGAGTCAGCCCGTTTAGAAGTTCAGCTGGCACACGCGCCACATGCCAGCCTACGTGCAATCGACTCCTCGTTGCGACTAACACGGGCCGCGCCGAGGGGGTGAACGTGTGCAGTCGCCTCGCTACACACGCACACAGCAGTCGGTGGCCTAACCACTCGACCAACTGTGTTGGCTGTTAGTAAAACTTAGTAACTAACTAACTAACTAATGTTTTTACTTAGTAAATAACTAACTAAATTCAACCGGCACAACACTGTACTACGCTAAATTTGCGCCGATTTGATACTGTTTACTACCGACGGGGCGGCCTATGTATCTCCGGATCAATATTTCCCCTTGAAAATTAATTTACCAGAAATCGAACAAAATTTAAGCAGTACGATAGATTTATTCACCGATCGCCAGAAGGCTTAGTAACCAGTAGAAAACGTGGGAACAGCAAAAATTCTGGTTATTTCTATTAATTGTGACTGATTCTTTAGATGTACAGGGAGTAAACGTGTTTTTAAGGATTTTTTGCTTCGATAAATCTGCAAGTCAGTTTACATCTACAATCGTCTGCAAAGGGTAAGTCATGCCCGTGGTCGTCCAAAAAGACTGCATTTGGTGTTCTTTGAGCAAGGGGCCGTCCATTAACTACGACGTTCAGAGAGGGGGTGGGGGTACCCCGAAAAACGTCGCTGAACGTCGCAGGGGGTGGGGGGTTGACTTTGACGTATTTCTGGCCTTCTTTGGCAAGATTTAACGATTGCAGAACAAACAAGAAGAGATAGAAAGTCAAACGTTTTTGACACATTTTGTAGTTTTACAGCATCACCTCATGCTATGTTAGCGTGATTTCTATATTGTTTGAGTGCGTGATTCTTGGACTTATTAACATGCATTTCGCGAGAAAGTCAGCTTAGGTGACGAAGAGAGGGGGCAAGGGGGTTCATCTCACCGATCCGGCTAAAATTTTATGAGCATAAATTAGACCACGAACGATGACCTTCGGCGCATATTAGAAGAAAAACACCCCCCTAGAACCGGAGCTACACCCCCTCAAAGTTGGCTCGCCAGCCGTTTTTTGGCCAATTTTTGGACCTCTAACGACCCAAATTCAAACGTGTGCCGTTTGCGCATTTCTAAACCGACAGCTTTCGCATGCGCACCAATCGATAGCTATTTCAAAATAATTTAAATCCCCCACTCAACTTTTTCCGTATCATACCTGGTTAGCCAGTTATTTTCCGAAATGTACCAAAAATTGCGATATGCGAATTCGCCCATAACTCCGGCCACAGAAGCGTGGGCCACCTGGAACTTTCTTCAAAGTTAGCTCATAACTGGCCAAACATAATCCACACAAATTGGTCAAAATCCAAGGGGTGTTGCGGGGGGGGTTTGGCCCCCTCAAAGGTTTCCGGAAAAAATTTTTTTGCTGCAAATTAATTTTAAAGTAGTCTATCTGATGCAATTTAATGAGCTGATTACGAATCTGAGCTCCGTTTGGCTAGGCTCGGCCTGGATCGGGAGATATGCAAGTCCAAATTTCCGAAAATCAATGCCCCCTGGTGAGCATATCTTTTGATGGCTAGCCTAAACGGAGTCACGGGGCAGTTTTCTAGACCTATTTTAGCCTGCTGAGTTCAAAACTAACTTCATTTTTTTGCTACGACCTCCCGATTGCGAGTTATGGCCAGTTGAAAATCACTACTACAAAAAAGTGCAATTTTGGTGGTGCGCAAAAAATCATTTTTTTTATCCAGGCCCAAAATTTTATTTCTAACCAGTTCACCGGATGTACTTTTGCCCACTGATTCCAAAAATGACTTCAGTTTTGCTCTAGGAGGTCTGCTTCCCGAGATATGGCCGTTCAAAGTTTCGCGGCAAATCTGCACTTACAGCTCTCACTCTGTTTTGAGCTTCAAAATGGACTGCGTCGATTAGAGCCGCTATTATTGCTTTGGCTCTGTTCTACTAGATGTAGATTTCTTCGCTACATCCGAAAATGACCCATTTTTACTGTATGACATCTCCTTCAAGAGATATGACCGTTCAACTTCAAGCAGCAAATTCATACCTAAATCAGCTATGACCTGCTAGCGGGCTGTCTCCATTAGTACCGCGTGTGGTCTTTGTAAGGCTGTCATGTTAGATAGATTTTCATGCTTTGTGTTATTTTCAGCTCGCCTTTGCTGTTCCACCTCATCTTGCAAAGTTTATTTCTGTCTGACCTACCGAATCCACCCCACAAGCTGTCCAAAGACTTGCCTGTTACGAGCAGGAGACGGAGTTCAATGATAAGCACAATAAATCCACCCCACAAGCTGTTCGAAGACTTGCCTGTTATGAGTGGAACAAAATTCAAAGAAAAGCACAATGAATCCACCCACAAGCTGTCTGAAGACTTGCCTGTTATGAGTAGAGATGAAAAAAGCATAATAACCTTCAAGTTCCTCTGTATTAGTCATCTCTACCAATTCCCAAAAACTGCGTTTTGGGCCATAGCCACAACTAGTTGCAGTCACTGTACTCTGTATCGTTCTGCTGTAGGCATAGGGTCTCCAAAGTGCAAACATTTTTTCCACAGAAATTTGCCACTTCATCTTTGCCACATGGTCTGCCACACATTTCTCGTGCTTCATGTGTTTTCATGTTAGGCCCATAGAGACAGTCACCATACTGCTCATACAGGAGGTCTGACAGCTCTAAATCAGCGTCCACCAAGTCGTTGTGCAACTCCCTACCCCTTTGCCTCGTCTGAGTGAACGTTGTGCATCGCGCACGTTCCTCAAACACATCTGACTCGGAATCCAGATCTTCAGGTTGCTACTTAGCAGTTGTCTCAACCAATTCCAAAACTGTGTTTGGGCCATAACAGCTGTTCTCTCGACCAGACCAGGTGTCACGCGATCGATCTTGTAGGCTCTTGGAGGCGATTTTTGCTGTTCTTTCCGGTATCGTTCAGCATAGACAGTTGGATTTTGTTTGGACTTCCTCACCAACTTGGCACTGAACACCTTTGCAGTTCGATGATTGAGGATGAGATCTGGTTTCAGGCAACGCGGACCGATTAGAAAGTAGGGATTGTCTTTGTTGAAATGAAAACCTAACAATGAACTCGAACCTTCATCAGCACTGTAAGCACTGTGAACCCACCGGTCAAGTTTACTCCGAGATGGATTTGCGCCACTGCATTTCTTTCTAGAGCAAGCGAATGGGGCTTTGGGCAGAAGGGTGTGATAGCCAATATCTGGAGATCCTGCAACTCTGGTCCACGATCTGCTGTTGAATGCCTCTCAAACAAACAAGCTTCTGTGTATTTCAACTCGATGAATTCAGCTCTCCTGCCTCGCACGACGCTATTGACCTCATTTATTACAACCTGCGACTCAGCCACAGCCAGTGGCGTATCCAGGATTTTGGAAAGCGGGGGGGTGTAAAATTTTGAAAGTGCCTGGTTGGGCCGCTGCCCAACCAGGGTAAGAAAATTTAGCAAAATCAGCCTTCAAAAACGCGTTTAAAACGCATTCCGAGCTTAAAATTAACAGAAATTACAAGTTTTAGTAGTTTATAATGGCCTGGTTGGGCTTCTGCCCGACCAGGGCGAGAAAATTTTGAAAATTTGGCCTTCAAAAACGCATTTAGAATGCATTCTGAGCACAAAATAGACAGTTTTAGTACATAATTCATTAGTTTCTTATATTTTTGACAGACTTTTTCTTCCTACCTCCACCGCAAAGGGGGGGTGTACACACCCTACACCCCCCCCTGGATACGCCACTGGCCACAGCTGCCCAGTGAGCAAGCAACAAGGGCACCGCAGACTTCTGAAAACCAGTATATGTAGCAAGCAGTGTGAAAACAAAGTAAATTAACAAACAGCTACAGTAATACAGCAGCAGAAACACGGATAAGCTTACCATTTTTTGCTCTGGCTAAAATGCTGTAGCTGAGGGGCGGTAGGTCGTACGACCTGGCCTTGGCTTCTCCTGCTGCAGTACTGGGGCAGGGGAACAGAGATTGAACAGGTGGTGCTCACATCAGTTATGCAGCGCCAACAAAGGCGTTCCAATCAGAAAACAAGCAATTTCCCTGGAGGGGCAGTGGAGCGGAGATTGGTATACATAGGTCATAGCCGATTTAGGTATGAATTTGCCGCTTGAAGTTGAACGGTCATATCTCTTGAAGGAGATGTCATACAGTAAAAATGGGTCATTTTCGGATGTAGCGAAGAAATCTACATCTAGTAGAACAGAGCCAAAGCAATAATAGCGGCTCTAATCGACGCAGTCCATTTTGAAGCTCAAAACAGAGTGAGAGCTGTAAGTGCAGATTTGCCGCGAAACTTTGAACGGCCATATCTCGGGAAGCAGACCCCCTAGAGCAAAACTGAAGTCATTTTTGAAGCAGTGGGCAAAAGTACATCCGGTGAACTGGTTAGAAATAAAATTTTGGGCCTGGATAAAAAAAATGATTTTTTGCGCACCACCAAAATTGCACTTTTTTGTAGTAGTGATTTTCAACTGGCCATAACTCGCGATCGGGAGGTCGTAGCGAAAAAATGAATTTAGTTTTGAACTCAGCAGGCTAAAATAGGTCTAGAAAACTGCCCCGTGACTCCGTTTAGGCTAGCCATCAAAAGATATGCTCACCAGGGGGCATTGATTTTCGGAAATTTGGACTTGCATATCTCCCGATCCAGGCCGAGCCTAGCCAAACGGAGCTCAGATTCGTAATCAGCTCATTAAATTGCATCAGATAGACTACTTTAAAATTAATTTGCAGCAAAAAAATTTTTTCCGGAAACCTTTGAGGGGGCCAAACCCCCCCCCGCAACACCCCTTGGATTTTGACCAATTTGTGTGGATTGTGTTTGGCCAGTTATGAGCTAACTTTGAAGAAAGTTCCAGGTGGCCCACGCTTCTGTGGCCGGAGTTATGTGCGAATATTTGCAAAAAATGGAGGGTGAATTTTCGCAATTTTTGGTACATTTCGGAAAATAACTCGCTAACCAGGTACGATACGGAAAACGTTGAGTGGGGGATTTAAAGTATTTTGAAATAGCTATCGATTGGTGCGCATGCGAAAGCTGTCGGTTTAGAAATGCGCAAACGGCACACGTTTGAATTTGGGTCGTTAGAGGTCCAAAAATTGGCCAAAAAACGGCTGGCGAGCCAACTTTGAGGGGGTGTAGCTCCGGTTCTAGGGGCGTGTTTTTCTTCTAATATGCGCCGAAGGTCATCGTTCGTGGTCTAGTTTATGCTCATAAAATTTTAGCCGGATCGGTGAGATGAACACCCTTGCCCCCCGTAAGCTGACTTTCTCGCGAAATGCATGTTAAGAAAGCAGCAACGTGGCATTGGTGCGTTGCGCTAATCTTGTCCGATTTGTGTATACTGCTCTGGCGTAGCAATGCTCAAAGTAAATTTATGCTGCTGAGGAACCGATGTACATCTTGACTCAGGAAAAACTGCATGAATCTCGAAATATTTTTGAGATATTTCAATGACTCATTGTTTCCCCACATGCATTAGTGTATTGCTTTGCTGTCTAGTACTGCTCATTCAAGATTTGTTGTGGAGCTGACTGTTACTAAATATGTGCACAGATTTTTCTATTGTACCATTGCATTTATGCAGTCCGAAGCAGCTGCAGATTCTGAACGAAATTTTTATTTCGGGGGGGGGGGGGGGTTGCCTCCCGAACGTCGTATTTTTAAGGGGGGTGATGACGAAAACGTCGCTGAACGCTGAAGGGGGGGGTGGGGGTGCAAAATTTTGAAATTTTGAACGTTGTAGTTTATGGACGGCCCCCAAGCAGAAAATGAAACGGAGAATCTATCAATACGAGGCGGGCGTAAATTCGGTCGAAAAGTAATGTGGGTGATGCAATTTTGCCTTTGTTGGGCTTCTGAGTGACAACTGTGATTGGTTATTCTATACCGGACCGATGCCGAAAATTGGGTACTTTTATGCCTATCGATTTCAGGTATTTTAAAAAATACTCGTACCCGATATACCCAGGTGTTCGGGTATCGCTATTTTTTATTCAGTTTAGTGCAATTTTTATCGAAAATCCCGTATTACAACAATATTTTCTTTGTAACCTGATATTTTTGTGAATGCTCTAAACGTACATCAAACACAAGTTTACCACCAAGCTGAGGCAAGCTAGAGACACTTTGTTCCCTACGTAACCTATGCGTTACCAAAACTCTATTTTACTTCACATCATTGCAGAAATCGAAAGTAGGTAGAGTGTAATACGGACCACTTTGGTATAGAGCGGCTACTTATTGGGCTTCTTTGGTCGGGAGATACGGTGTGGCCTGTGTATCTCCGGATCAATATTTACCCAATATTTACCTGGACAGATTAATTTACCACAAATCCGAGCAAAATTTACCCCGCCCGTTAGATTTATTTACCCATCGCCAGAGGTCTTACCAAACAGTAAAAAAACGTCGGAACAGCAACAATTCCCGTTATTTCTGAAAATTGTGACTGACTCGTTAGATGTACTGGCAGTAAACGGGTCTTTCAGTGTTTCTTGTTCTATGTTATGCTATAAGCGCCATCAGATGCTAACTGCGCTCAACACCAACAGTGTCAGATTTTCTATTCTAAGTAATACATTAGTAATTAATTTCAGAGTTCTTACCTAAATTAAAAATCGAGCCATTTCTATTGATACAGAACGTACCAGCAGACATGGGCAAAGGGGGTGGATTGTTGGGGCTCCGGGGGTTGGCCTCCTTAGGCTCAGAACTACCCCGTCAGGAATTTTTTGAAAGAATTTTGTATAGAAAATTATGATAAAAATTAGCCTGGATTAGGTGTAAATCATACATGTAACAGCTCCGGGCCGACCTGGGGGAGGGGGGTAGGGGGGGTTTCCCTCAGATGGAGGGTCGAGGCGGGGTTTCGTCCAGAGGTGGGGTCCAAAATTTCAAAAAGCTCCAGAACGCCTGGAAATGCGTTTTTAGCACGCTTTTTTCAGTAAGGATGCAATCGCAATTTTAAGCTGCCAAATAGCTTTTTAGAGCTAAAAACAAGCAAAAAATGACAAAAAGGGCTTCCAAAAACACCGATTTCTCTTAAATATCAGCAGTGGAAGCGCCAAATTCGGTTTCCAAAGGCTTTTCAAGTGAATTTTAGGCTAAAAATTAGTGATTTCTGACCCAGTTTGTAAATACTGGAGCCACCCCACCACTAGTACTTGTATTTTTTTGGTCGGGGGGGGGGGGTCCCTTGACCTGTCTCGGGGGGGGGGGGGGGGTGTGGGGGGGTTGGCCTTTCCAGCTGGGGGGAGTAACCCCCCAAACCCCCCTAGTACCGGAGAGTGCTGCATTGGGTACCCGGGTACACTAACCGGCACTTAGCATTTTCCGCAACAAAAATCAGATCCTGTTAGTGTACCCGGTACACTAACTGGCACTTACCGAAATCACGTTAAATTGCTTGTTTTCACGATTTCTGAGTAGAAATGCAATTTTGTAACCCAGATTACTGTTACTGCTATGTAAATGAGAGTGGTTGGTCAAAGTTTTCATTCTTGTGAGTTTTTGTCAGTAAAAACGATTGAAAATGAGCAAAAAGATACGTAGACCTGCTATAAAGCTACCGTAATGTTGAAAATTTTTGACACCCATGACATAAAACCTGTCTCCAAATAGTGTACCCCGGGTACACAATCCGGCACTAAGTGCCAGTTAGTGTACCCCGGGTACGCTATCTGGAGGGGTACCCTATGCAGCACTCTCCGGTACATGTATGTATGCTAAAAAGTGCTGTTTTGCTGGCGATTTTGGCAAATTTGCTCGAAAATTTACTTGCCAGAAAAATCGGAGGGGGGGGGGTCGGTGAAATCGTCTCGGGGGGGGGGGGGTCCCCATCCGGGGGGGCTGACCTAAGTCGGGGGGGGGGGGGCAGACCCCCCTGTTACATGTATGATTTAGACCCTAAATAGAGATATGGCACACGGTTTTGAAAGCGTTTGAGTTTGAGTAAAGGCTTGGTTACAGGCAGATCAAACAGTCTTAACTGACCTCCAGCCATGTGGGTCTTGCTTAGTAATAAAAGCTTTTTGGGGATAGAGTTGTTCACGACTCGTGGCCTGTCCCCGACCGATTCAAGCAAACAGTAAGAGTTACCGTTGTGAAACCAACACGTGTTGCTCATTAAAACTGGTTCTGCTCTCATAGGTTAATCCCATTCTTCGGTTTCCGACGTCAGGTCATGTGTATGTGCATACAAAAGACTCTGTTTCACTTCATAGCATTGCAGAAGTTGAAACGATCTAAAATTGTACTTGACCACTTTGACCACCACCACCACCACCACATCATCACACCACCGGGCTTCCTCCTGTTTCAGTAAAGGTGCACCGTTCTTTTTAGACATTGTGCACCTGTTGCCCACTAACACTCTTTCTGCGTTGTTTGTTTACATTGTACTAACATGTTGTCTTGCTTGGGCGACAAAATAAATAAATAAAAATAAATAAAAAAAGGTACAGATCGCCTAAACAATGGGCGACTTCGGTCGGGAGATACCAACGACGCACCGGGAGATACCTATGACGCAGCAGCGCTACCGCCCACAATAATTAAGAAGAAGAGAAATGATTATTATTGTGACAGTTGTTGTTAGAATTTAGGTAGTGCAACAACAATTGTCTGTAGTTAATAAACTTTATCATGTAGTCTCTAATTACCCAGCAATAAAGTACTCCAAAATGTCAAACCAAAGACCTTCATCCATTCCTCCAGTGGCGGAGCCAGAAGAGGATCTACTCGAGCCGGCCACCCCTCACCAGCAACCGAACCCGACCGAAGGGTTGGAGCTAGAAGAACTGCAGAATCTGGACCGAGCCAAGTCGCTCTCAGTCTACAGTCTCACCACGCAATGTGGACTCGGTCAATACCGACCGGTGTGTCTGCAGAGATTTGCGGACAAGAGTTGGATGTTGTTCTGGATGTGTTGGTTCTGTCTGGTGCAGGGGATGCTGGTCAACGGGCTGGTGCCTTCGATTCTGTCCACAATCGAGAGACGATTCGAGTTTACCACCTCCATGCTGGGCAGAGTGATGCAGTTCTACGATGTCGGTTATGTTATCTGCTGTATTCCTGTTAGTTATTTCGGAGGCAGACACTCTAAGCCGCTCTATTTGGGACTGGGAATGGTTATTATGGCCTGTGGAGCCATGCTGTTTTCGTTCCCGCATTTGGTTTCCGAACCCTATACTCAAGCTAAAGACTCTAGACCCCTCTACAGATGTACCAATGCGCCTGGTGGTGAGTGTTTTCCACTCCACCGGTCTCTGATCTTTTAGTTTTGTCAACCGATTTTTTCTGGGGTCAGTTTTTACAGTCTCAGACACTAAATTTGTGGGTAAATCTATTTTGCAGCTGTATTTTGGCGCCAACAACAGCATTTTTTCTAGCACTTGAAGGCTGGCATAAATTCCGCTTTTTTATTGGACAACCTGTACATGTATCAAGCCCTGGCTGGGAAGAACTGTAAATAAAAAATGCAAAAAGAAACTGCTGGGTGAAAAATTGTATGTCAGAAGAATCTTGGGGGGGGTGCGAAAAATCGATCTGGGGTTTTGTCAATCGCCAAGGGGGCAAGGCAAACCTCCTGTAACCTCTAGTACTTCTATGATGTCAGTCAGCTGAGGCATAAGTGTTTCAGGCGCTAATAAGTGGTCTGGAGGGAACGGAACGTTCTGTGCGCAGGTCGACCCCAAAGTGTCACAGCGTAGTTGGTATTTGTATTTGTTTTGCATCGCACATTTCTTGCACGGAGTAGGAGCCACCCCTCTCTTCACCATCGGCGTCTCCTACATCGACGAGAACGTGAAGCCAACGCTTTCTTCCATGTATCTCGGTTAGTTCCTCTTGCGGATTTTCCGTGCAAAAATTACGTTAATGGTTTGAGTGGAGGGGGGTTCGCCAAAATCATTACTACTTATTAGGTTCGGAGATTTATTACGTAATTTTAGCTTCCAAAATCACTCAATGGCATACATGGGCCGGGGGGGTAAGGGGGGCTATACCCCTCCCCCTCGGCCGGCCATACCCCCCTCCCCCACCCCCCAGGAAATTTTCGCTTATTTAAGGCAAAATAGGCGTTTTTTTGCCTTTTTTCGGGGTGGGACCCCCCCCCCCCCCGAGGTCTCAACCCCCCCACCCCCCCTCCGGATTTTTCCGGCCCATGTATGCGCAATGGGCGTGTATAATCTCGTCGTGTCGCGTCTTTGGCTCGCTAATAGGTGAAAAAGAGCCCAGTACCAACTAAATAGCAGCAATTCTATCACAGTCTTGTACTTAACGCCGTTTATGGTACCGACACCATATATGGTACCGGTCCCTAGGCTAGTGGCACCATAAATGGTACCCATGGCCACGGATGCGGGCCTTTACCATATCGTACCAAGTGTGGTACCGGTGGTTGCATCAAGACAGACACGGTATCATAATTGCTTCATTTCTGACTGAAACAGTGTTGAGACGGGTTTACAGTCCACAATTCTAGACCGGTTTGGCGAGCAAACCAGCACTGAAACCAACCAGTCAACGTGTCTCTGTTTTAGGTGTTTTCTACGCATTTGCCATTTTCGGTCCGGCTATCGGGTTTCTTTTGTCCGGTGCATTTCTTCGCTTTCACACCGACTTTCTACAAGCCGAGCGACAGCGAGCGTCAGTTACTGATTTTTTCTAACCTTTGCTACAGGGTGTCTCAAAAAATGATCACATTTCTTTTTACTGCCATTTCCGTAAATTTTGACCAAATAGGCTGAAATTTGGATCATAGGTGCCAAAAGTCGGGCAATTTTATGTGTTAAAGTTTGGTGCACTAGGCTTGACTCAATCCCGAGAAATTTCAAAAAAGTGAAATTTGGTAATTTCAATAGTGAAAGGCGGTCACCGAAAAATGGAAACATTTCCTTTTCCTATATCTTTTCTAATTTTTGACGGAATTGGATGAAATTTGGAGTGTAAACGCAGAAGTTCAGCGTAATTCGTGTGTAAAAAGTTGACGCATGAACTCCAGCGCTATCGTTAGAGTTTAGGCGATAATGTAATGTAACGTTTTTTCGGTGACCGGCTTTTGGTATTGAAATTATCAAATTTCACTTTTTTTTAAATTTCTCGAGAATTGGTCAAGCCTAGTGCACCAAATTTTAACACATAAAATTCCCCGAATTGTGCCGCCTATGGTCCACATTTCAGCCTATTTGGTCAAAATTTGCGGAAATGGCAATGAAAAGAAATGTGATCATTTTTTCGGTGACCGGCTTTCACTATTGATTTAACAAATTTCACTTTTTTTGAAATTTCTCGGAAATGAGTCAAGCCTAGTGCACCAAACTTTAACACATAAAATTGCCCGAGTTTTGGCACCTGTGGTCCAAATTTCAGCCTATTTGGTCAAAGCTTGCGGAAATGGCAGTTAAAAGAAATGTGATCATTTTTTTTAGACACCCTGTAGTTAGGAGAGAGAGAGAGAGAGAGAAAAACTATTTCAGCATAATGGCCATAGACGAATCGGACCCTTCCTGGGTGGGCGCCTGGTGGATTGGCTTTCAAATCGCCTTCATTCTCATTGTGATGGCCGTTTTCCCGGTGCTCAGCTTTCCCAAAGTTTTGCCAGGTACGCACTTTATTTGGTCTCAATCATTTATGCAGTCGTTTTGACACTAGCACTCAGACATGTAACAGGCCAGCCGCCGAAGGGGGAGAGGGTTGGGGTTTACCCCCTTGTCGCCCAAACCCCGCCGGCCGAACATACCCCCTCGTCGTAGGGTTGGCGCCGACATTGGCTAGCATTTCGGCTGAGGGGGGGTAGTGTTGTTAGGCTCTTTTTTAAAAAAAAAAGCTTTTTTGAAGGCCCATTTCGAAAATTTTTTATTTTATTCACAGTATGGAAATTTTGGGGGAAAATCGCTGAATTTAGCCTCAGATATACATTAGCAGTGCAGTTCTATCAATTTCTTGCCTATTCTAAGCCTAAAAATAGGTTTTGAAGGGCAGCAGCCACTCTGTGAGCAATGCTGCAGGTCGACTCTCAGGCTGTAACACTATCTTTGAACCGAAGTATCAGCTTTTGTATTTAAAGTTGCTTCTGATGCATCCTTGCATCTCCTACAAGCTATATCTCATGCTAGGAAAAAATTTTGAAAAAAAATAAGCTTTTTTTGGCTTTCAAAAAATTTTTTTTACAACTCTAAGGGGGGGTAGAATTTTCAATTCCTGAGGGGGGTAGAAGCCCCTGAGGGGGTGATAAGCCAAAAAGTCGGATTTTTGGCAAAAATCAAGGTTTTTAGCTTATTTTCATTAAAATAAGTTAAAGTAAGCTATTCTGAGCCAGTTCCGTATCCAGGATTTCGGAAAGGGGGTGTAAAATTTTGAAATTGCCTGGTTGGGCCGTTGCCCAACCAGGGTAAGAAAATTTAGCAGAATTTGCCTTAAAAAACGCGTTTAAAACACATTTCAGGCTTAAAATTAACAGAAATTACACGTTTTAGTAGCTTAAAGTGGCCTGGTTGGGCTTCTGTCCGACCAGGGCGAGAAAATTTTGAAAATTTAGCCTTCAAAAACGCATTCAAAAGGCATTCTGAACACAAAATAAACAGTTTTGGTATACAATTAATTAGTTTCGCTTATTTTTGACAGACTTTCTCTTCCTACCTCCACCGCAAAGGGGGGTGTACCCACCCTACACCCCCTGGATACGCCACTGTTGTGAGCTCATTTACACCTAATCCAGGCATATTTTTATCATAATTTTCAATACTTTATTGTTCCAAAAAAATTCCTGAGGGGGTAGCGGCCGGCTGACGGGTGGTAGGTCAGAGGCTGAGGGGGCCAACCCCCCTCAGCTCCCCTTTGCCCATGCCTGGTCGGGGGTCTGGTTGTCTGTCCTCCACCCGACTTAGGCCGGACCCCCCGAATGGGACCCCCCCCCCCCCCGAGACGATTTCGCCGACCCCCCTCCTCGCCGAGCACTTTTTAGCTGTACAGTCATGTCCCGTTAATACGGACAAGTTGGGACCGGCCAGTTTTGTCCGGATTAGCGAATTTCCGGATTAACGAATCAAAGCTAAAACACTGTTTTTCGGGTCAAAGGTCCAAATAACAGCTTTTTGTTAGTTGCATATCAGATTCTGCAGCTGTACCTCCTAATTAAAACCCAAAAACTTATTTCAGCTGATTATAGCTCCTAAAAGGCAAAGAATAATCACATTGTGACTCAACGAAAACCATCATTCAATTGAAAATTCACACCTGAATAAAAAATTGCGCATGGATTTTGTCCAAATTAACCAAATCCGGATTAACGAATCACTTTACCATACAAATTTCGAAGTTTGGACCGCAAATCTTCTGTCCGGATTAACGAATCCGGATCCGGATTAACGAGTCATATAACATGGGGGAAAATTGGGACCTGGCCTAATCCTGTCCGGAAGGCGAATATCCGGATTAACGAGGTCCGGATTAACGAGACATGACTGTATTCGAAAATTTTTTAGTGCCCTAGCCCCCCTCCCAAAATTTTGGGTCAGACCCCCCGGCCGGCGCCAGACCCCCAACCCCCCTTCGGCGGATGACCTGTTACATGTATGAATTCTACCTACCCTACTGTAGAGTGCGAACTGGTATTGGGTGTATTGGGGTGTTTTCGAGGTATTGGGTATTCGGGTTTTTGTCCTCCAATACACATACCTGTCAAAATCGAAGAGGTTAATCGATGATTAGATTTAGGAAGCTGTTTTTGCGTTAATCAGCTAAAAGTTACTGGAATTTCTTGTAGTGTCCCGCTTTTCTAAATAGTACACCAGTAATTAATTTTCCTATTCTTATCTAAAATAATAATTGTGCATTTCTAGCGGTGCAGAATGTACCAGTACCGTACATGGTATTGGGTTTTTCAGGTATTGTTCGCACTCTACCCTACTGCTTCTGCCCATGTCTGTAGGCGTATTCGGTTTTAACTAAAGTCCGGTAGTGGTGATGGCAGGATTAGCAGTATTTCTTTTCTCCTTTCCAGAGGCGATCAGCTGGCACAAGCGGCGACTGAAGGAGTCGGCCGAGAAGTGGCAGTCGAACCGTCCGAAACGACCGTCCCAAGCTTCCGCTCCGTCCGGACCCTTGCTCACCAACAAATGTATGGCTTCTTCCTTGATTTGGTTCTGCATACGGTTGTTTGTATTGGATTTGAAAGGGCTGTCACTTTGAAGGACTCGCAAGAGCGAGTGGCGTCCTGTTGGGTATGTGTTTCACTACCTGATAAGCATACATGTAACAGCTCCGGGCCGACCTGGGGGGAGGGGGGTAGGGGGGGGTTTCCTCAGGTGGGGGATCGAGGGGGGTTTCGCCCAGGGGGTGTTCCTAAAAGCGCACATCCCATAAGCGCACTTCCCATAAGCGCACTTCCCATAAGCGCACGCTCAGAAAGCGCACATATAGTAATGTGAAATAAAACGCCTGTTCTGGACATATAGAGCTTTACTGTATATATAAAGGCTTTTAGATGCCCATCTCAGTTGTAACAGAGTCCACCACTGATGGAAGTATAACAGTAGTACAGTGGCGGCCAAAAGTTTGGACGTTTGCGGATGAAGTTGTGTGCTAAGTTTGTGCATGGTAGCCCTGCATAACCTGAAACCATATGGTGTTCGGTCCCCCTCACGTTGCTGTAGTATGAATCCATTTTCCAAAGACCCCAGAGAAATGGGTGGACAAAAGTTTGGACGCATCAACTAAATTATAAAAAAGCGGAGCAATCTGCAACAATAAAGAACAAGCAAGAATGAAATATGTATTTAGGCGACTAGCACTTTGTTGGGAAGCCATAAGACTTAACCACAACTGCACATCGATTGGGCTTAGAGTTGACTAGTTTCTGGCACAAAGACTGGGGAATACAAAGCCAAACTTCTGTGATGGCACTCTCCAGATTGGACAGATCTAGGGGTCCTTTACTGATAACGTCTCTCTGGACATATCTCCACAAATTTTCGATTGAATTCAGGTCAGGTGACTGAGCAGGCCAGTCCAAAACTGCAACTTTGTAGTTAGCGAACCAACCAGCTAGTGCATTATACAATCTATAGTTGCTAACATTTACTTGTGCGCTTTTTTGTGCGCTTGTGCGCTTTCTGAGCGTGCGCTTATGGGAAGTGCGCTTATGGGATGTGCGCTTATGGGATGTGCGCTTATGGGATGTGCGCTTATGGGATGTGCGCTTTTGATTTGTGCGCTTTAAGGATACACCCTTCGCCCAGGTGGGGGTCCCAAATTTCAAAAAGCTCCAAAACGCCTAGAAATGCGTTTTTAGCACGTTTTTCTCAGTAAGGACGCTAAAAATCGCTATTTTAAGCTGCCAAATAGCGTTTTAAAGCTAAAAACAAACAAAAAATGACAAAAAGAGCTTCCAAAAACACCGATTTTTCTTAAATATCAGCAGTGGAAACGCCAAATTCGGTTTCCAAAGGCTTTTCAAGTGAATTTTAGGCTAAAAATTAGTGATTTCTGACCCAGTTTGTTAATACTGGAGCCACTACTAGTACTTGTATTTTTTGGTCAGGGGAGGGGTCCTTTAACCTGTCTCGGGGGGGTGAGGGGGGGGTTTGGCCTTTCCAGCAGGGGGGTAACCCCCCCAAACCCCCCTAGTACATGTATGCTGATAAGCTAATACAAACAAACAAGAATCTGTATGTGTATACACATTCATTGTCAAATGTGTATATACACATTGCGAAGGAAATGTGTATCATTGTATGGTAAATGTGTATTTGTACACACAAACAACAGTAGCTATGAGCTGTTTTCACAGTTTCTGCTGCAGTAGGAGAAGAAGTGGATGTGTTGGAGACGGAGAGCGAGGAAAAACGACTGCCTTTTCTGTTGCGGGTCTGGGCTGACATCCGACATATTCCTCTGGCTCTGAAGAGACTCTTCACCAACTCTTCCTTTATGCTCATCACCGTTGGAGCTGCTGTTGAGGGTAATTTGAAATTATTCGCTGCATGTAACAGGAACTGCCCGCAGCTTGAGGCGCTTTCTCGGATAGCCCGTCTTGCTTGCGTTTCAGACCACTCACTAATGATCTATGTTTATTTGCTCTCTCTGTGACAATTTCTTCCTCTCATAAAAAGCCGCTGGCTGTAGTAAAGGATGTTTTCTTTTTTGCTGCCTTTTCCCCAAATTCTGAACAACTTTGATCGGAATTTGAAAGATAGGTGATAGGGAAATTTTGTGTGTTAAAATTTGGTGGACCAAGCTTGACCGAATCGTTAGAAATTCACTAATTATGTAAAAATTGGTAGTTTGGTTGCCGATAGAAAATAGCGCTAAAATGGAACCGTTTCTTTTTGCTGCCATTTCTGCAAATGTTCGCCAAATGACCTGAAATTTGCTGAAACTCTTTAAAACTATGCGATATTTTGTGTTTCACGGTCTTGAGAAAATATGGATTCATCTGTTTTTCTGTTCGGCTTGTTCAAATAAGCACATGTTCAGGAAATCGCCGTTTTCTCAAGACCATGCCAATCTGAGCGCATGAAATGTTAACACACAAAATATTCCACAGTTGTGAAGAGTTTCGGCAAATTTCAGGTATTATGGTACCGGCACCATAAACGGCGTTAAGTGCCTGACTGTATTAGTGAATTTCTGAGGATTGGGTCAAGCAAATTTTAACACACAAAATCTCCCCAATGTTGGCACCTACAGTATGTTTGAGATTTCAGCTGATTTGGTCAAAATTTGCGCAAACGGCAACTAAAAGAAATGTTATCATTTCACCTGTCTGTTGTTCTGGTCTTGACGTGTGGTCACAATATGAAAATTTTAGGGATACTTATAACTGGCACCTCAACTTTCATGGCCAAGTATCTCGAGCGTCAATTCGACGTTTCAGCGAGTCGTTCCAACGTCCTTATTGGTAATAAATACTGCCCGCAGGCACACTCACACATCGACAGAAGACAGAGGGTGCTGAGGAGTGTTGGCCCCCTCGGGTCGCTGCTAAACCATACATGGGCGGGAAAAATCCGGAGGGGGTATGGAGACCTCGGGGGGTCCCGAAAAAAAGCCAAAAAAATAGTGTTGTTAGGCTCTTTTTTTAAAAATCACAGTATGGAAAATTTGGGGGGAAATCGCTGAATTTAGCCTCAGATATACATTAGGAGTGCAGTTCTACCAATTTCTTGCCTATTCTAAGCCTAAAAATAGGTTTTGAAGGGCAGCAGCCACTCTGTGAGCAATGCTGCAGGTAGAATATCGACTCTCAGGCTGTAACACTATGTTTGAACCAAAGTATCAGCTTTTGTATTTAAAGTTGCTTCTGATGCATCCTTGCATCTCCTACAAGCTATATCTCATGCTAGGAAAAAATTTTGAAAAAAAATTTCGAAATGAAAAATTTTCATTAAAAAAAGCTTTTTTTTTGCTTTCAAAAAAAATTTTTTTTACAACTCTACAAAAAACGCCTATTTTGCTTTAATAAGCGAGAATTTTCTCCCTCCGGGTGGGGTGAGGGGGTAGGGTATGGCCGGCTAGGGGGAGGGGTATACCCCCTACACCCCCCGGCCCATGTATGTGCTACACCCCACCGATCCGTCAGAGATTTTTGGAAGAGTATTGCGTGCGAAACTGCGATAAAAGTTAGCTTACAATAGGTGTGAATGAGCTGAGAAAAACTCCCGTTTCACATTTAGTAAAAAATCTGAGTTCTTTCTTGGCTTACCACCCCTCAGCATCTCAAAATCGGACACCCCTCACTCAACTGAACCTGCTGCAACTGTCTTTGGGTTCTGTGACAGATTGCATGGGACCACCAGCAAGTGTTATTAGACTCTTTTTTAAAAAACCTTTTAAAATCGCTTTAAGGCTCATTTCGAAAAATTTTTGTTTTGTTCACAATATGGTAATGTTGGATTTTGCATCAGATATACGTTAACAAAGCAGTTCTGTCAAGGTCATACTTGTTCTAAGCATACATGGGCCGGAAAAATCCGGAGGGGGGTGGGGGGGTTGAGACCTCGGGGGGGGTCCCCACCCCGAAAAAAGGCCAAAAAACGCCTATTTTGCCTTAAATAAGCGAAAATTTCCTCCCTCCGGGAGGGTGGGGGAGGGGGGTATGGCCGGCCGAGGGGGTATGGCCGACCGAGGAGGAGGGGTATACCCCCCTTACCCCCCCGGCCCATGTATGGTTCTAAGCCTAGAAATAGGGTGTTATAGGGTGTATAATGGTTCCGATGGCTGGGTTCGGCACGATGTTCAGTGGGTTCGTGGTGAAGCAATTCCGTCTGACCTGCACCAACACCCTCAAATACGCCATTGCTATGGTGGTTCTATGTTTGGTTTTGTCTCCCATGTTCCTTATCTACTGCAACCACAACCGACTGATCGGAGTGGAACGACCCTACCCCTTCGCTGCCTCCAATCTGTATGTTAGTTGGCATTCTTATCTGCAATGCGAAGCGTGGATCTGCCTTTATATGCTGAAAAGTTGTTTACTGACCAGTCGTAGGAACACACCAAAGAAACACGCAATCACACAAACACTCACCCAAAGCAATCGTCAGTAAACAACTTTTCAATAGTCGGAAAGTTTCAGCTTTGTTATGGCATTGGTTTATTAGCTTGAACTAAAATACAAGGTGTCTCATGCTAACTGTATTTGGCCACTCTGTCCGATTTTCCTGGCAAGTAATTTTTGAGCAATTTTTTGCCATTTCTCAGACACAAAAAAGTGTCGAAATCGCCTGTAAAACAGCACTTTTTAGCTGTATTTCAGCCCAAATTAGCGATTTTTTGACGATTTTTAGCCCAAAAATTGCGATTTTTCGATCTTTCAGTGCCCAACCCCCTCCCAAAATTTTTGGCCCAGGCCCCCGGCCGGCGCCAGACCCCCCAACCCCCGTCCCCCTTCAGCGGATGACCTCTTACATGTATGACAGAAATGCTTGGACTACCTATTTTTCCAAAACCCAAAAATGGAACAATGAACATGTTCCATTTACGAAGGTTGACTGTAGTGAGCTGTTGATCTGTTTGTCAGTACTAGCACTTGTATTTTCGGTTCTGGGTGCATACATGTAACAGGTCATCCGCCGATGGGGGGTTGGGGGGGTCTGAGCCAAAATTTTGGGGGAGGGGGTGGGCACTGAAAAACGCTCAAAAAACGAAAAAATCGCAATTTTTTGGCTAAAAATTGCCAAAAATCGCTAATTTGGGCTGAAATACAGCTAAAAAGTGCTGTTTTGCAGGCGATTTTGGCAATTCTTATATGTGAAATTGTAAAAAATTGAAAAGTTTTGCTCCAAAATTTACTTGCAACAAAACTCGGAGGGGGGGTCGGTGAAATCGTCTCGGGGGGGGGGGGGGGTCCCCATCCGGGGGGGGGGGGTCTGGCCTAAGTCGGGTGGGGGGCCGACCCCCCCCGACCCCCTGTTACATGTATGTCTGGGTGTATTGATTGGGTAAGGTATAAATGGTGAAAAGAAAAGAAGTGTTCAGATTCTCAAATTTTAATTACTTGCAGTGCAAACAACTCCAACAACAAAGTGCAGCTGGAATCATCCTGTAACGCGCACTGTTCGTGTCACAGTTGGGAGTTCCACCCGATCTGTGCAGAAATGCCCACTGCAGAGGACACCTTTCTGCCCTTCTTCTCGCCCTGCCATGCCGGCTGCAATCAGCCGTTCGAGCCGAGCCGAAAAGTAGCCCGATTGGGATTAGTGAGGCACTGATTTTTACCTGCTGTTTAGTTCTACACCAACTGTACCTGTGCCCCGAATGCAAGACAAATCAAGAAAGGCTTCTGCATGTCCAAGTGCGGCGGTCTAGTCGGCTTCTTGATTCTCTTTGCGCCTATGGTCTTTTGCACCTTCTCAGTCGGAGTTCCATTGTTGTCGGTGGTTTTGAGGTATTTACAGGATCCGTCAAAGAAGAAACAACCCAATAGTAGATCTCAACCGATTTGATTGACTCTTTTTGAATGAAAGATAAATGAATTCTTGAAAGGTTGGTGAACATTTTATTCAGATACTCTGCTTGGTTCCTGAGATATTTGCTTTCAAAGTCGAAACAGAGCTTTTCCTTGTTCCATTGCACTTCTTAATAAAATAGATTCCTACTACTGATGGCTAATGAGACTTTAATGGTGAGCTTACCGAATGTGTGTTGTGTGTCTTCATAAACCCTAATTGTTGACCCTCTGTAGTTGGAATCGTTTTACTATGAAGTGCAATGGAACAAGGAAAAGCTCTGTTTCGACTTTGAAGGCTAATATCTCAGGAATTAAGCAGCGTATCTTAACAAAAAATTTATCAATCTTTCAAGACTTTAGCTATCTTTAATTCAACAAAAAGATTCACTCAAATCGATAGAGTTTTGCGGTTGCTACATTAACAAACGTCTGACGGGTTGTTCTCTTTTGACGGGACCTGTATAAAAATTATAGGTTGTTTGCGCTGCAATCAGCAAGTTCTTCATTCTCTCAATACTGAGTCAATCTCAGTGCACGAATAAATGAAATAATGCAGGTTTTAGCAGATTTTTCGCCTAAAATTCAGCTCGCTTGCTAACGTTTACAGTTTTACTTTGAGACACTCCTTAGTTTAATCCAGTATCTGCTGTGCTACACGAGTAGCGATCGACCGGAATTCCAGTTCCGGTTCCGGTGCTGAAGGATGCCGGAACCGGAAGTTTTTTTTACTTTCCGCTCTTTTTGGAAGGAAACCTGCTAAATTCCATGCAATAACGCTAAACACTATTAATAAACAATTTTGATTGCTATCACTACTTTTTACTCAGAAGTGCACACAAAAGTGTTGGTAATTTACTATAGCCCAAGTGCTGCTTAACAATTACAGTAGTTTCAGATGGAAAATTTCAGTTGTTTCGATATTTTAAAGCTGAAATTAAAAAAACAGAGATAGCGCCCCAAATCTAAAAAAACGCAAAATCATCAAGAAGGGTGTATGGAGACTGTAGGATTCTCTGAGAAATCAGTAAACTATAACTAAATCAATGTTTTTGGTGCTTGTACAGTATGTAAACACTACTTGCACATGTAAAACAGTAATGTTTCATGGCAGTTCTAACTTTAGCAAAAGCACCCTGTAGCTGTCTTCAGCAGTTAGAATTTTAAATTCTGGGAGCAATTTCGAATTTTTAGGCTCCGCTGAAAAGTTCCGGTTCCGGTTGATCGCTATACACGAGTATAATAATAAATAAATAATAATAATAATGTTTCAGATGCGTCGACTATGCCGAGCGTTCGTTCGCGCTGGGGATCCAGTGGATTCTGATGCGCTGCATCGGCACGATTCCGGCGCCTGTGCTGTTCGGTTGGCTGTTTGACGTTTCCTGCATACGTAGACACACCACCGAGTGCAGTCCCGAATCGGGCTCCTGTTTTCTCTACTACAACAAACTGTTGGCCGATTTGTTCCTGGCCTTCGCTGTCATCTGTCAGACCATCACCTTGCTTTTCTTGTTCCTGGCTTTGGTTTTCTCAAGAAACTTACAGACCGAAGACCCGATTACTGTACAAGAGACTGACGTGCAACAGACTTGACTTTTTACTCTCTATCTAAGCCACTTTTCCACCTGGATTGGTGACCGTACGTGTAATGTAGTTAGGCACTTAACGCCGTTTATGGTACCGACACCATATATGGTGTCGGTACCATAAACGGCGTTAAGTGCCTGACTGTAATGGAGGCTTCCCCCCCCCCCGAAATACCGTTTCTCAGCCACCTTAGCGCTTCCGATGCTGTTTTCAAGACGTTTAGAAGCCTATTTTGTGATTTTAGGCTTGCTTTTAACTGCTGAAAATCCTGATTTTTAGCCTTATTTAAACGTGCTACAAACGCTTTTTGAAATGTGGCAGTCCGTACCCGAACGATACCCGCTCGAACCATACCTGGTAGACAAATCTCTATGGGTGAGAGACTAAAATTACTCAGGCTTGTGGCAAAACAATATCTGTTTATATGTTCGTTTTTAGATTTTCGAGAACATTTTTTCTCTAGAACTCAAAAACGTCTTTTTACTGGTCACAGTTATACACAGTGGCACCATACATGTAACAGGTCATCCGCTGAAGGGAGAGTGAAGCCTGGGCAAGCCTATTGACAGGGTTCGTGCGGGACCTGGAAAGTCAGGGAGTCATGGAAAAGTCAGGGAATCAGGGAAAAGTCAGGGAATTTCGAGTCTGATCAGGGAAAAATTTGATAGCAGCAGAAACATCTCGCTGCGAAATCTTCCTGTCCGAACTTTACACGACACCCTTCTGAAGATCGGTCTTCTGGCAATATATACTATTACTTAAACCGGAAATTTACCTTCTGAATACCGTTTAAATGCGTTTTTCAAAGCCAATTTTTCAAAATTTTCTCAGATTGGTTGCCGTTTCCTCACCCTGGTTGGTCAGGGAATTTTTTCTTTGGTCATGGAAAAGTCAGGGAAAGGTCAGGGAATTTTGCTATACAAAAGCCGCACGAACCCTGATTGAGCAATTCGGGAGAGTAACGCTAAAAAATCGCTTTAAATGTCTGTTTGCGCTCAAAAACAGCTGAGAAATGACATAATTTAGTGTAAAAGTGCTTCCCATGGGGGTTAAAATTGACCTAGCTCCTGCCAATACACGTACGAACTGAATGTCACCATCTGAGGCAAGAAACGTGTCTAACAATGTTGTTTTTTTTGGTTATTGCGGGTGGCCAGACAGAGAGATAGATGGATGCGCTCTTTGCATATATTCCTGTTTGTATATCTCTCTTGCATTTGTTTACTGCTTTATAGACAGCTATCTCTTTCTAGTCGGCGCTCCCCGAATCAGCTGAGAGCTTATTAAACTAATCTGCAGTTTAAGTTGTTCTTGCAATTCAATTCAATGCCGAGAAACGGCCGGTTGTTGCGTGCGCACTCTAATCAAATAGTGCCAGTTGGCATGGGATTAGGCCTTTTTTCTGCATGTCGCGCGGTCTCTGTGTAAAAGCGGCGGTTTCGATTGATTCGTGGGGATTATGTAGCAGACTGACTGGAGTTTAAACGCTGCACCGATGCTATTAGTGTTTTTGCAGCTCGTCGTTGGTCAATTAAGGTTTGCAGCTGTGAAATCTGATTGCCTTCCCCAACTCTCCTATCGGCGGCAGGCAGGGAGGGACCGGCAATTGCCTGTCAGACACTGCTAGTTTGGTGGCTTTACTGCTTAGTCGTACCAGACCAGACTAATGACACTTATAGGCATACATGCACTAGGGGGTTTGGGGGGTTCCCCCCTGCTGGAAAGGCCAACCCCCCCTCCCCCCGAGACAGGTTAACCCCTCCCCACGACCAAAAAATTCAAGTACTAGTAGTGGCTCCAGTATTAACAAACTGGGTCAGAAATCACTAATTTTTAGCCTAAAATTCACTTGAAAAGCCTTTGGAAACCGAATTTGGCGTTTCCACTGCTGATATTTAAGAAAAATCGGTGTTTTTGGAAGCTCTTTTTGTTATTTTTTGCTTGTTTTTAGGTTTAAAACGCTATTTGGCAGCTTAAAATAGCGATTTTTAGCGTCCTTACTGAAAAAAACGTGCTAAAAACGCATTTCTAGGCGTTTTGGAGCTTTTCGAAATTTGGGACCCCCACCTGGGCGAACCCCCCTCGACCCCCCACCT
>JASANB010004496.1:0-13948 GCA_030248155.1 Sabatieria punctata | reverse complement strand
GTTTAAAGTGGTCTGGTTGGGTTTCTGCTCGACCAGGGCGAGAAAGAGAGAAAACAGCATAAAATGACAAAAAGACTTCTAAAATCACCTGTGCGTCTTGAATAATACCAGCCGAAGCGCTAAGTTCGATTAATGTGGTGTCAAGCTAATTTCTGAGCCATTTTGTTATCACTAAGAGCCGCCACTAGTACTTGTTTTAAAAGATAAACTTTATCATTTTTACGTTCGGAGGCACCTACATGTAAACTGTCTAGTAGAGGTCAGATGTGAAGGTGTTTGTAGGGATGTTATACCCCCAAACCCCATAACACCTACAATATATATTGTATGTTTAATACGTACCAGCCAACACTGTGAGAAAAATGATTTGAATAGGGGGAGTTTTTAACATCCGAAAATTATTTCCTTCGTCCTCCTGAGGTTGCTTAACCATGTGTATTATAGGTATGGCATTAGCCAAGCATGATATTGACTTTCTTTTGAGGTTCAGCGCTGGTTTGTGAGCTGCCGTACTGTACGAGAAGATGTACCAACAAAGCAACGTCTGGCGATGGCGACCGCTTCCAGTTTCCCTCAGAGTGCCAGGTACGTACATTGTATCTAAAGTGCGTTCAAAAAGAGCGAGTGGGGCGCTTTTTGCGAATAACTTTTTTTATGGAGCCATCGGAGCGACTAAACAAAGTTGTAGAGGAGCTCGAACTTTTGCCCACGGCACACACTAATCTGCGCAACTTCTCTGAACTCTAATTTGCGCAACGGAAAAAATCAGCTTTTTTTCCTAAACGGGATGGAGCTATGAGGTAAGCACAGCAGTTGATTCTAGAGTCTCCGGCGATTCTAATATATAAAAATGTTTGATTATTGTTCTTCGTCAGACCGTTCCAGAGTTATGGGCAGTCAAACGACTGAAATAGCCAAAATGGACCGTTTTAGTCAATTTTGATATCCACCGGGCCATCGGGAATTTGCACTGATTCAGCTATATGCATAACATGTAACAGCTCCGGGCCGACCGGGGAGGGAGGAGGAGATTCTTTACCCTCAGGTCGTGGGTCGAGGGCATAAATACCCACATCAATTCTATTTCTACTTCAACAAAGTGACGCTTACTATAGTACATCATTTTTCTCATTTTCGGTCACCTTTGACGGTGTATATCACTGGAACCGTTTGACCTAGAATCAATATGAATACAGTTTTGAAATCCCCATGGTCCCTATTCTGATTCACTAAAAAATCGCATTCAGCCCAACTACAGAAAAACCCGATTTTCGATTTTTTTTTTTTGCAGTTTTTTGGCGACTACTGTAGCTCCATCCCGTTTAAGGAAAAGCTTATTTTTTCTGTTGCGCAAATTAATGTCAAGTCGGAAATTGCAGGTTTGTGTACCGTAGGCAAGAGCTCGAGTAGTCTACAACTTTGCTTATGAAGCCCAAGATGGCGCCATAAAAAGTTATTCACAAAAAAACCGTCAGTTCGCTCTTTTCTATTTACGCACTTTTAGTGCAGTATAGTGTTAGGAAATAGAACTTGTGAGGTATAGCCTTTATTCCTGTACGTACTGTACTGACAGCTCTTGTACCTGGCGTTTTAGCACATATTGCTAGTATAAGTGAAAATATTGGCAAAATAAGCGTGTATCCAGCCAGGATCTGTTTCCAACATTGTGCTGGCTGGTTGTTTATGCGAAACGTAACCATGAATAGGTTAGTTATTTCGGCATTTTTTTTAATAAATTTTAACACCATCTGTATTGTTGCTGGGATGCTCTGACTGTTGTCGTACACTAATCCTTGACCCACACGTACTGTATTCCTACTGAGTTCTGATGTGTTTAGCGCTCCGAATGTTCGACCTCCGTTCTTTTCTGATTTCGGTGGATCCGCAACAGTCTGATCACTCGGATAGCTGCCTCACAGACCACCACACCGTTAGTGACCCGAGTCTTTGTGTCTGGAATGAATCCGCGCGCAACTCAGGCTCACTAGAACGCCAGAACATTGATTGTGAGACTCAGCGTTGGCTCATGAGCAAGTTTGAACAATTGGAACAACGTTTGAAAAGCGAACAAGTTCGAAGTGAGCAGCTGCAGTCGGAATTGCACTGAAGAAAAACGATGTATGATCAAGAATTAAGTGAAGAACGAGAAGTGCACGCCAAGTCTCTTAATGCGAAGTTTCTACTCGCAAGAGGAGACGTTCAGATTGAAGGAGAAATTAGATTCAGTTTTTCAAGATTTTCGCAAGTGTAAGGAGGAGAAGGAAGTTTGCTCTGGAAGAATTGGACCAGACCAATAATCTCCTGCTGGAATCCAGGACTGAGCAGCAACAGCAGGTCGAGAAGCTGCATTTGAAAATGGCACCTTTGGAAGAAGTAATCAAGTTGAAAGAAAAAATGTTGAATTGATGGCAATGCTGGAAGGTTTACGTAAACAGCAGAACCAGATTAAGAAAGAGCAAGGTTCAAGCTTTGAAATCACTGAGGTCAATAGTCAGACTAGTGATACCAAGTTAGCATGTGACTCGAAAAGCTCGCATGTGGAAATCATCAAAGAATCTGGTGAGGTTGAAGACGAAAAATCTAAAGTCTTGGAGGACAAGTATCAGGACAGTTTGTCTACCGAGCTTAATAAGGTCAATTTGGAGAAGGCTTTGAAAGAGGCTGATCAGAAGCATATGACAGAGTTGAAGGAGAAGAAAGCTCTGCTGCAACAGCTTCTTCACAAAACGACCGCCTTGATGAGCTGAAAGTCTTGCTTGCTGCTGCAAATCGCAAAATCAAATGTTTTCATAAAGGAGTACAAAATGGTGAGCACAAAATTCATGCAGAACCTAGTGATGGTCAAACAAAAGATCTGAAGGAGAAGACTATTGATCTGATTCAGAAAAAAGATCTCAAGGATAGCAACACTTCTCAGGCTATGGCAAACTCCCCAACAGCTTCTGTTCTTGTGTCTTTGACGAAGACTCCTCAAAGAAGCAAACAAAAATCGACTGCTATGAATACTGAAACGAAAAGTCAAAATGCTCATCATCAAGCACGAGCCGGAAGCAGGAAACGTCCTTTGATGGACTATTCAAGAAGACCTTGTACAGCAAAAGTTGCAAAGGCTAATCCATTGGGCAGTGAAGAAACCCGGACTTTGACCAAAAGCCAGTTTGACCATTTTGGTACACTGATTTCAAAGTACAAATCAGAGCTCCGATCAAAGACTCAGCAGTTGAAAGAAAAGGATAACCAGATAGTAAAACTGCAAAAACTGAGTCAGAAGGTCCCCAAGAAGAAGCTTCTCCAATCTACTAGCAGTCAGACTGATCATCCAGTGCAGCATCATGCTAAGGCTCACCTTGCTGAGTCAGAGCAGCAGAAACAGTTGAAGAAAAAATTGGTACTGCTAAAGACCAGTCTTACAGTGGTAACTCAAGACCTGGATTCAGCTAGAAAGGCACTGGATGAATGTCATGAGAAAATGAAAGCGCAGAATCAAAAACTGGTTGCAGAACGGATTACCCATGCAAGCAGCTTGAAGTCTGGAGTCGTAAAACTTCAGGAGATGATGCAAAAACACTTGTTGAACAAGACGGCACTCCAGAAGATCTATCAAAGAGAGCGAGATCTGCGCACCCAGGCTGTTGGCCGCCAGTTAACACTGCAGCAAGAACTTTCTGAGTGCTCAAAATGGTTTCATCAGCTCTGCAGCTACTTAGCTGTACTGGAGTCCTTTCTGAGTTCACGGCCATTGGAAGAGTTGTGTATTGAAGCGCAGTTGTGCTTGCCGGAGTCGTCTAAAGAAATGCGTGCAATAGCTGAGGTTATATAATCTTGATTTTGTGTATGGATGGATTTTCTAGCAAGGCTACTGTTTTAGAAGATAGAAAGTTTATTAACCCAGCTAAAGGAGGACAGTGAGAAGAAATGTGTGGCATCAGACAGTCAGTTTATAGAGGCGAGGACGAAGTTTGAACTTGAACTGCAAGAAAAGCAGCAACAGCTGAAAGCCAAAACAGAAGAGTTAACAAGTGCGAATAAGGTGTGTTTGTGTCAGAGTGCAGGCAATAAGCACCAATGATCGATCTTGGGTGGGACCGGGGTGGCTCGAAATGAAGTTCTAAAAATTGTTTAAAGGCAGAGAGTATTTCAAAATTTGTTGGCGATTTTAGTACTGTACATTGTAAACTGTGTGTTTCTGAGCTTTTCATTTACTTTTTGATATATTTAAAATGTTTGGACTTGTTTCCCTAGTTTTTTTAACTAGAGCGGGAAACTGCTCGGATAGAAACTAATTGTGAATATCTAGGACAAACCCAAATCTGAACCAAGTTTGACTCCTCAGTATGATATTGTACATTGTACATTGTAGCTGGGTTTTTGAAAGCTGACGGCAAAATTTAGATCTAGGGGAACCCCTATCTAGACTGTCTGGAGCATTATTTCGTTGTAGGAAAAGAAAGACCAATGCGACCAAATTTTATCGCTCGAGGAACAACTGTTGAACTCTGAAAGCTTCACTACTCAGCTGGAGTCATGTCTTGACTCAAAGGCGCCTGTTCAATCTTGCACTGATACTTTGCAGTGCTTGTCGAAAGCGTCATCGAACCAAAGAAAATTGGTTGAGGTAGTCTCTTCAGTTGTTGTTGTTGGTGCAAACATTGTTGCTTGCTTTCAGAAGATTTGCAGTTTAGTAATCCGAGTGAATGAGAGTGAGGATAAGTGCGTGTCTTTGGACGAGCAGCTGGCCCAATTGCGGTGCAACTCCGACTCACGGCTGCAAGAGTTGGAAACCCAATTTAAGCTGAAGGCAGATCAGTTGGAAGCCGCTGATAAGGCGAGTTTTACTACAATCCTTTCGTCGAAGGTGTAGTAAAGATTGTTTTGTCTGGTTGGTTGCGTCGCATACAGTATGTACGTAATACATATGAAATTGAGTAAAAAAGTAGAGTCGGTCTCCTTTGTTAATGTCTCGGGGAGATCGTCATAGCGGTTTTAGTTTAGTCACGTTTTATTCATGCATGCTTAGAGGCACGTGTACGTACAGTAGAATTGTTTCTGCGTTAAGGGTTTCTGCGGAAAGCGTCTATCGAGCACGGCAACAGTAACTACTATCGTTTTAAGGAAGCGAATTTGGCCAAACGTCAACTGGAAGAGACAACTGCTGCAAAGGTGTACTTGACCAACTTGAATAATCGTAGTCAAACTGCACTCCTGTCGGCTCAACAGACCATAGCTCGGCTTCAATCTATGATCTCTAAGGTGAGTGGTTACAGCAGCTGGGATACGCACCTACCAACATAGAGTTGTAAAAAAATTTTTTGAAGTCCAAAAAAAGCTTTTTTTATGAAAATTTTTCATTTCCATTTTCATAAAAGTTTAAGCAGTCTTTCAACAATTTATTTATCCTTCATTCAAAAAAGATTTGTTCGAATCGGCCGAGATTTATGTACGGTTGCTATAGCAAATAGTCTGCTGGGTGGTATTTTGCGGACCCTGTACGTACTACGTATACAGTATCTCACTTGGTTGCAGGCGTACTCATCCGCTGTCGAAAGCTCCGGTTCCTCGTAACGGTGCTACATTGTTGATCTTTCATTCGTGGTTCTATATAGTATTGTTATTCGGGTGTGCCAGATATCAGCCAGTCAGACACAATTTTAAGCCTTTGTCAAGAAATTTCAGCTGTTTCTGAGTGTTCGTAGCGTTGGTGCAAAACTAATGTTTTTCTGATATAATCAATTTACTTGCTTTTATCATTTTGCCTGTTTTACTGCCCAAAAAATTTTGCTTTAGTTGTGTGGCTGTTTATTAAAAAATGGCTTTTCACGCCTAGTCGCTTTATTTTAAAGCTGATTTGAATTTCGAAGTTTTCATTGAATTTGAATTGTCTACCGAAATCCACAGTACTGTCTATTTTCTGCCTTTCTTTGCTTTAACATACATGTAGCTCAATGTGTTTATAAGTTTTTGCTGATTTTACTCATTTTATCATTGCTTGAGCTGCAAAATAGCTTAACTTAAACATAGCTCATCCTCTCGACGAGGCAAGTTTCTTACCGCAAAGAGTTGGTCGTCGGCACAAAGTCTGACACAGGCCACCGAAAGCTGGTGACAACAGCAAGTAGGTAAAATAGGAACCGACTGGAACTGCCGTTGCGCCTAAAGCTACAATAGATAGCAACCACACGTGTTGGAACAAACGGGAACGGGGACAGCTACCAATGAGACCCGCCCAGACTGACACCGACCATGTGTTCCGGCTGGTAGCGAAGTATGTGCAGGTGTGGGTATGCGTGATGGGCCCACAGTGTGGATTTAGTGGCGTAAAAGCTCTAATCAAAGGTTGCTGATATCCAGCACATCCGGATCCGGTAGAAAATTTTGTTTTGTTTCTTTGGCTTCTTTCATTCCTTCTACACCGATTGTGATGTGATGGATACGTACGTACCGGAGATTTCCACTTGGTATCCCACCCCACTTAATAACCCACTGGGATATTACATGGACCCTTATTCCGCTTTATATCCCATGGGATATTACTTGGCGGCAATGTTTATGTCAAATTTGTAATAATTTTCTTTACACACGCATGCTGTATCTATGATAAAACATTGTTCCGGTTGATATCTCATGGCTTTGTCCAGTTAATATCCCTGGGATATTAACTGGCGGCAATGTTTTCACTGAGAAACGTGATTTTCCGTGTTATATCCCCTGGGATGCTAAGTGGAAAACTCCGGTACTGAGATGTTGGTTTCTTTTTGATTTTTCTTTTTTATGTTTGCTCGCAGGAGGGACAACCTCTTTCTTTCTGTTGCCTCCCAAGAGGGACAATCTGCTTCTTAGTCATATATGCGTTTGGAAGGAGAAATTACAAAAACGTGGCCGCCTCTACGGGCTTCCTCTCTTCTGCAGATGTTGGTGCTGTGTTGATCATTCCGTAAATTTTTGCGACGAAAATTTTGTTGTAGTTTAGTAACTAAAGTCTAAACAAGTTACTAAACTAGCGTCGAATCCGTTTCGTCTGTAAAAGTAAACAGTTCCTTCAGACTTGACGCGAATTTTTAGTCGTCTGTCGAATGCCAATGATTAATAACTTGTTGCGATATGTTGGAAATGGAAAGGGTTCTATGTACTGTATATGTAGTGTTGAAAGAAAAACTAAATCTAGTTACGTACGTTGCTTTTGATAAATCAACTGCTATTAAAGTTATGTGGTGTTAGCTTTCCTTACACTACATCACCCGCAGCTCGGTTGAATCGTAGACCTTCCTCCTGCCGACCCCAGACGATTTGTTCCGCAAAACCGTGAAACAGTATTTCGTCAATGTTTTAGAAGATTTGTTATGTTTGGTAAAGTTTTCAAAGTTTACTACTAAAGGGCGCGGCCGTTTGACTGACTAACACCCATATCTGGTGAATTCAAAATAGACCATATCAAAAGCCACCTCGTACGTACAGTATGATTTTTTTGGGAACCGGAGGCGCCCAAACACTACGTACATTGTTTGTACATGTACTATGGCTGTGGTTAACCCCTACCCGTCGTGTCCATGCTTTACTCTGTCGGTCGATTTGGCTCCCTCATGCTCTCCTTAGATCTTGCGCTTGCGTATGCGGATGATCTGACGTAACATGTTCGAGGTTACTGACTGTTCTAGGCAAGTCAGGTCTATTGGACGTATACTTACATACAATGCACATCGCAATGTCCTCCTGAATCAGCTACATTTTTCACAAAGCTGTCACTTCTACAAGCTTCACCATGTTGTGTCATTTTACCTGCCCACCGTTCTTTCTTACAGTTTTTACCCTTCAGCGTTTTGGGGTGTTTCTGGTCTCGGTGAAGCCATTCGAATGTATATGTAATGTAGTGGCTATATACGTAGTTCGCAAGTACAGTACTTATCCAAAAAAGACTGTCTGGCCTTCTTCGAGTTTTCCGAATAACTTGACTTGGCACGGAATGGCGGCCATTTCAAGTTATCTCGAAAAAAAGGCCAGGCGGTGTTTTTTTGGCCAACACTGTATGCATGGAAAGGTACACAGTTTTTTGCCGACCAACATAGCGGGCTATTATTTTTCGGCGTACTTGTTTTCCGTTTACAAAAACTAACAGCTGAAACATGCATTGTTGTACGTACATTGTAGATGTGATCATTGAAAGTCTAGATACTGTTTCTGATTAAACTTCGGGAAAACAGCTCAAGGCAAACAGTCTCTATGATAGCGACAGTAGATATCTGTCTCGCTGATTTGCTTTTCTCCTTCCTTCGATTTTTTTAAAGTTTTGTTCCTTTGGATGTTTTCTTTCTTTCGGTTGAAAACGTGAAACTGACTTGACAGACCTGCCACTTAAGGTCGTGCACTGACTTACCTAATAACTTTTAATCAAACTATAATAAACAACCAGTAGGAGATGGGTGCGCTGGGCACATTGGTCTAGAGATAGGCCTATCACTGCCGCGTACTTAGCATGCCATACTTGTTTCAATTTTAAAAAACTTGCCTAGCAACTTTTTTGTGCATATTGACGTTTAGTGTCTCTTGGCCGGCTGTGCGCCGGGTCTATTATAACGCGTTCAGTGTTTGGCCGAGTGATATAATGTCGCCTAATAATGCCGCCATTTGATGTGCTATTCTGACGCGTCAAGCAGCGCCGACGTCTTTCATAAAACTGCCTTATTAGGTGTTTGATCGCGTGCGCCTACCCAGCCACTGTTTCCTGATTGCGCGTGGCTGGTAGATCCAATTTGGCCCGAAAATTACTGCTGTTTTGGGGTGTGCAAATTGCTGCCCACTCTGAATTAACAAGCGAAAGGACCGGTTCCACTCGCATCCCCAACAAACTGGTGTGCGCAATTTTTGCTTGCTCAAACGGCCGTCTATCGCATGGAGGCCCATCAGCGACCCCCGGCCTCCACTTCGGCGGCTCATCCGCCGGCCGACTGTCAGATGTCACCTTCCGGCAATCTGTTCTTAAACAGAACCCCGGCAACTAGAAGCCAAGCTCGATGTTGGCATTTTCTCTGGATTCTCCTGCTTTTAATCACTATTGCAGTGACGACAGTGCTATGTGTGCAGTTTGCGCTGCAACCGGCGACGGGACGGGTGGAGATCATCCGGCTGAACGGCGGCTTGCAGCTGCCCAACTTCACAATTTGCATCCAAGGACACATTCCAGAGTTGAACCCTGATTACTTCGGTCTGTCCGGCTACGGAGAGTTCGACCCCATAGTTATGGACACGGACAAACAACAGTACCACAACATTAGTCTGCGCGACGAGGTGCAGGAAGCACTCGGCAAGCTGGACACTGCAGACAAGTTGCTCAGTCAGAGATGGGACTACATTCTGTTGGCAGTGGCCCATCGCTACTTCTCCTTCATGTTCCACAGTGAGGACAGTTACGTGGTCGACTACCCTAACAAGGGCAGCTGGGATGCCTACATCAACCAATGGAGTCCCACCGTAACGTTCATGGGCATGCTGTGGCGGAACAATCTCGACCTGCCCAAAGCCAGCGAGTTGCTGGCCATTCACGCCGGCAAGCTGAATGTTTCGCAGCACGAATTGTTGTACAAGTTCGGCAGGGAGTTGGCGCAGTTCTACGGACTCTACGTCTGGAGCTCTTTGTACGAGGGCCGTGTCGACCTACGGGTGTCGTCGCTGGACTCGTGGGGCGCCAACAAAACCAGTTGTTTTGAGATTTCAATGGCGGAGAAATTGCAGTCCAACGATGTGTTTATTGCGACGACACTTCACTACCTGGCTACTCAAGTGGAGACGTACGTCGGACCGACAAACAGTGCCAAGATTGTGCACAAATACACTAACTCGACAAGACTGTCGGTTTACATGGATACAGTACCTCTGAACAACCACGCCAAGTACCCGGCAGTCAGAGCTGAGTTCGGGGAAGTCAGGAAAGCTGTGTTGGCAGTGGTTGGCGAGTTTAAACTGCTCGACAAGTGAGTTGCACTCGCAAAAACCCGTAAAAAGTGAAAGACAACAAATGTTTCAGTTGTTCCCCAGAACAAAGCAAGAAGCAGTGCGAGAATGAGTGTCATTCAAGGAATCTGTGGAACATCTGTGAATGTTCAATGCTGAGTGGCTTCAACCGCACACCTGCGGGTTGCACTGCCGGCCGTTATTTGAAATGTCTCAAGTACAACACCTCATCAGAAAGTTATTGCAGGGAACGCTGCGTAGAGCAGTGCCACTCCGTATTTTTCTCTGTCCAAGACAATCAACTACAATCGCGCTCCGCTTGGGACATGAGAATTCATTTGGAACTAGATAACCGCCATTACCCGTTATTCTTGGAGGTCTACAGTCACGGCTGGTGGCATCTTCTGGCAAGTCTGGGTGGCATTTTGAACCTGCTTATCGGCGCCAGTCTGTTTGGTCTGGCTCAGGTGTTGGTGCGCGCGGCTGCTTGGTGCTGTGGCTCGCCGAAACAGGGAAGAGAACGCAGAAAAGCAGCAATGAAAGAATCTCGTCAACCGTTGCCTAACGGACACTGCAAAGCTTGCGAGGAGGAGAACTTCATTGACCTGGACTACATTGACGACGCCTGCGCTAACAGACACGACCAAGTGCTGGAACGATTGTGCGCACTCGAGAACAGACTCAGGTTTATAGAGAAACACTCGCTGCCGCCTGACAGTTCCATGTCGGAGGTGAATGATCCGGTCATTTACGATGATGCGTTAGATTTGGATTAAGCAAATAAAGCGGTCGTAACGCAACCAATCAAACTGTTTACTGAGCTTTAATTCGATTCGTCACACTCTGACGGTGCGCTTCATTGTGAATATGTGTGCAAATAAAATGGCGTTTACGACTGCGGTGGTGCCCTTTAAATGGCAATCATCATTGTCGTTAAAACTAACACTCATTGACATCAACTGCGTGCGCAACAGGTATTGCTGCCATCTACATTCTTCAAGTAGGGGCCGTGCGGTTAGCAGAGCAGTCGCAGTTGCAGACAGAACTGGCTGACATTTGCAACTGAATCACCAGGGTGAAGTAAGTAATTAGCACTGACACCAGCTGAAAATACATACGTACGTCACAGCATGCGCCTACAACTTTCAAATTTGGCAGTAAAAATAGCTGCCGGCAAAAAAAACAGTCGATTTCAATTTACAACTCGTCGTAAAGTGTGGACTGGTCAAAACAGACAAAAGTGTCGTAAAAGTCGCTTTTTGATGCAGACAATGCCGAGGGTGGCTTTCAAATGGAATTCGTTTTAATGCAATTGGATGCAATCGGTAAAACGATTTTAGTGTCAACTGGTGCCTGACCTTGGCTGCCTCTGCAATACTAAAATGTCATTGCATCGTGCGAAACATTAATTTTAACTGGCCCTAAAACTGAATACCGTTGCGTAGTACGCATGACCTACTGTAGCATACACATGGAAGCATCCTTCCCATACTGCGTATGACCTAGGAGAGACCAATTTTTAAAAAGCTACAGGATAAGCACTCTAAACACCCAACCAAACATACCGTCAGCAAAAATTCTTTGGTCAGGTAAAAAAAGCCGCCGCAAGTTATGCCAACGATGCGACCGGTTAGTTGTTGTTGGAAAATGGATAGCTGGCGGTACAACTAAATGAAAAAACCCATTTCGTTTGTTGCGTAGATAGCACGTACTGTACGTACGTACCTCAATGCTCAAATAGATGCTATGCTTCCGTGGACTCATTTTCTGCTCTTCTTGAGGCTGACCGGCGTTTGGTGCTTGTCTGTTAGAAAAGGCATGGATCTCGGCCAAAGGTGCCGTGGCCTAGAAAAGAAAGTTCTTGTGCTTTTCAGTCGAATCACTAGAGATAACCTCTTCCATAACGAATGCCGGCGGAATGCAGATAATAACCACTTGTATAAACAGTTGAAACGCCCAAACAGACAAGGTAACAAGCTGACTGACTGACAAAGACTCATCGATCATCAGCGCGTACAATATCGCACTCATAGCCGGTAGGTTGAGCCAGAGAACCCACCAAGAGTAGTAAGCAACCAGATCGTCGACAAACTCGGTCAGCTCGATCAGCTACAATACATGTACAAATATTGCCTGCAAGGACTGGCAGTGGCTGACCTGCACATGTTGTTTTCTGTAGGATTCCACTTCCTTCTCCGGCTGTTCCGTGGCACGCAGATCCGTAAATCGGTGGCCGAAATGTTTGTGCTCGTGAAAGAGAACAAAACAAAGAATTCCGTACAGAGACTGCATGTACAGGTTGGGTACGGTGGCTAGACCAATTAGCAGACTGTTGATGCATCTGTACTCCATTTGAAATGGATACACGAAACAGGTACAGTTGTCTGGCAAACTTAGAATTCCGCCCCATTTGAAACAGGAAGTGATTAGGAAAAGCAGAAATACGAGGCTGCCGATGGCTACATACCTGGTAATTGAACTGTACAGTTGAGTTTAGTACCGAAGAAAACGTGATTACCAGTTGAAAACTTTTCCCCACAGTTGTAGACTTCTAACGGGAGCCCGCTCACCGGACACGTCGCTATAGATTTCGAGCCAAAGTCGAATAAATCTGAACAAAACGGAGTGTAACACAAAAGCGAAATGAAAAAGAAAGCAACGTCAACTCTGTTATGCTGCGGTTGGTTCGAAAGATATAGTAGATGGACAACAGACACTGCAAGAAGTGTGCAAGAATCACAAATCTGGCCACCGTGCCGCCGTTAAAACCGACTCCGAAATCGCTTAAACAAACTTGTTTGGTACGTACCAGTGACATTCGACTATTACCTTAAGCACACAGTAACGCTAACCAGGGCGATCGAGCTGAGTAAGGTAAAGAAGACCACCAGAACTGCTTGAAAGCAGGTTCCCACTTGGGGTCTGGCCGAGAAGCAAAGAGTCCAGCTGACCACCGGGTCTATGGCAGCGCAGAGCTCGTCCAAAACAAGCACGTTGCGGGCGTGCGCCTTCCTAGCTTGCTCGGTCATTTGCAACTCGTTCACGCTGCTGCCACTGTGCGAGCGAGAGCTGCGAACTGAATCTGAGATTCGCAAGCTCGGATGATCACTAACACTGGACGCAAGAGACATGCGCTGCAATGATTTCAGTTTCGGGCAGTGGCGTCACTCAAGATTTTCAATGAGTTTGTTCTGTTCAAGACTGCGGGCTGCTATCGGGACTATATAGATGGTACGTGTATACACCCCGATCTGCAACATCGTCATACCAAACCAACTAGAACACCTTCGAAATGCAGTTTTTTACTTGGTTTCGGCGGTTTCAAAAATCAGCCCTCCTTTGAAAATCTTAGGAGCAAAACTGGTTTAGAGTGTGTGCCAGGGTGTCAAATTAGACATACCTTCCTAAGAGAACTTTGCTGACCATATTTGGCTCGCTGAGCCATGATGTCAGTCATGTGAGCCATTGCGTCGAAAGGGATGATGGACCTTCTGCTGCCTTCAGAGTCATCATCGCTATGGGCGATGCTCAACGATGAGCCAGCTGATGATATTTCTGATGTAGAGAGACGCGGCATTTTGCCACTGCCAGGTGGCGTCGGCGTTGGCACTAAGGGCGTTTCTACACCGGAGCCTCCGGTGCTATCTACCTCAGTGATGCTCAGCAGTGGCACTACCAATGACCGCTCTTGATTTGAAGACCGCGGAGTTGGTGGTCGGTCGCTCATTTCCACCGTACCACAATCCAAGTCCGGTTGCGCCATAGCGAGATGAGATTAGACAGAAGGGTGAACGCGGCGTCTGCTAAAGAGTAAAAGAGCAGTTGCGTGAGAGCACACAATCCAGAAGTTCGGTGTAATCTAAGTCGAAGTGTTTGCACGAGATTTTGCGTTTGTCAAAGCTCTTCGGTTAATTAACTGTGTGCGCGCATTTGTGTTCAACAAATGTGTTTGGAGGTGACACCAGCAAGCACAACAGTAATCACAGCAAAAATGCATTCAAAAATT
>JASANB010004495.1:0-31712 GCA_030248155.1 Sabatieria punctata | reverse complement strand
TGTTTGAATGATGCATGCTGCAACACACTCACTGTGCTATCGCCGGGAATGTTCCGAACACTGTCCAATAAACAAGGCCTTATATTGATATACAATCCTTTTAACGCTTTATCTCTCATATATATAAGGTATAAAAGACCCATAAAGAATAAGCAGATGCATGTATGCTAGCTTCAGAACGTTCCTTTAGCCACAGAAGGCTCCATAGCCATGTATACAGTATACAGCTCCTCAAAGGTGGCTACAGGTATCCGTAGCCTTATATGGAGTGCAAGTGCGTTAAGACCCCAGTTCTGAAACTGGAAGAAAGTTACAACAACAGCAAACAAGTGCAAACTATTCTGTCAATTTACAAGTCGAGGGACAACCTGCAAAAGAGAAACGCTTGACCACTAACTATATTGTCTGCGTTTAAAATGAACCGCTAAATCACTGAGCGTGAACCAATATCCCCAGGCCCAAATGTTCACCACACCATCGCTGTCATCTCTGTAACCAGTTGTAATAATAGCCGGGGCATAAAAGGTTGGCTGCAGGTTCATGGTAAGTAGAATGGCACTCCATGCACGCCAGGTACCGTCCAACGTTCTTCCATCCATTGCTAAGTAGTAGTCTTGGTCCTTTGGTTCAAATTTGGCGTGGCACATCTCGCGCCATCGATACTGCGTCATGCACCTGCAGAGTGCACCAAAACATTATTTGTTTGTTTGTTTTTGAGTTCCACTGTCCTTTCGGACAGCTCAGGACACCCTCGCTTTTTTTTCAGAGCCTTCAATGGGGTAGCCTGCCTACAAACAACCTTCCCCCTTGCTGCCATTAGGTGCAACGGCAGCGGCGGTTCGGTTCCCATTTACCTACTGGGCATCACCGGTTTTCGGAGGTCTGGGTTGGGCTTTACGTCCACTACTTCCAGTCGCTTCGACCGGTTTCGAACCCACAAACAACCGCTCTCACAGATGCCGGTGCCGCCGTGACACACGGGGATAGCAAACAACCCGTACAAGACGCGAACATTTTGATCGGTGTCGTAAGCTTGGCGTACACAGCGTAATCTTCTTCGAAACTGTCATTTGGTGAAGCCGGTTTGAAGGCAACAAATGTGAGACTGTTTTTGCCCTTGTGAGTTTCATGGTACTGCTGGTAATCCATGGAGCCATCTGTCGGCCACTCTTCACACGCCCAGAAAGAGTCTAAAACTCTGAAGCATACATGTAACACCTCCACGCCAACCTCTCAATCACATACACCAGTCTCTCCTGATTGCCAGTCCACTTTGTTGCAGGGACTAGCGCTTGGAATTACACCGCCATCGCCGTTTTGGTCCTTGTACCGACAGCACCAAAGGTCGCTGTTGCTCGTGTGATATTCTTTGAAGCGTGCATGTGACAGGTGGGTTCTTGGGGTCAGCTGGTAGTTCAGCAGATTAGTGCAGTGACCTGAAACACCGCATTGTCTCGATTGGAAGCCCTTGATGACCAACTCTTTGTGGCAAGAACATTGCGCTGAGTGGATGAAGATGTCTAGACTGGCGGGGCCAGTGCACACGCACGCAGGTTGGCGGCCGAAACCACTACATTGTTCAGCAACTGTGTGCCCGCACAGTTGGTGTAGTTGTTCAGGCCGCAAAAAGCCACTGTGCGTGGTCGTGCGTTCATCCACTTGGTGGGCCAAGTTTCTTCCCTAAAGAGTTGGTCGTCGGCACAAAGCCAACCCAGGCCACCGAAAGCTGGTGACAGCGAGAGGAAAATGGGAATTAGTGTTGTTTTAGGGTATGGGATTTTCAGGAATCGGTCCGGTATGCGTAGGTATTCATAAAAATACCGGTATACCTATACCGGTAGTAATGAATATGGAGTTTTTGAACTTTGGAACTTTGAAAAATTTTGGCTCAGACCCCGCGCCGGTTGCCAGACTTAACCCCCTCTCTCTCGGCAGATAACCTGTTACATGTATTATGTATGTGCATCCTACATGTAACATGGGGTCTGAGTGAACATATAATGAGAGAACAGGTCATCCGTTGAAGAGGGAGGCGGGGTTGGGGGTCTGAACCCAAATTTCGGAGGGGTTGGGCACTAAAAAACGCTCACAAATCGAAAAAATCGCATTCGGCTAAAAATCGTCAAAAATCGCTAATTTCGGCTGAAATATAGCTAAAAAGTGCTGAAATGAAAAGAAACGATGTCGGCTTAAGAGAGGGGGTCCCAAGAAAACAGACGCAAGGCGATTTTGGGGAGGGGTCCGAAAAACCGGGGATCGAAAAATCGTCTTGATGTCCTCATCCGGGGTCTCGACTAAGCCGGGTGGGGCAGACCCAGATGGGGACCCCCCCCCCCCCGAAACGATTTTTGCGACCCCTCCGAATTTGCTTGCAAGTAATTTTTTGAGCAAATTTTTCCGATTTGTTTGCAATTTCAGACACAAAAATTGCCAAAATCGCCTGGAAAGCAGCACTTTTTAGCTGTATTTCAGCCTAAATCAGCGATTTTTGACGATTTTTAAAACTGATGGTGAAAACTGTTTGTTTTATCTTCGCATTTCTATATTTTCTATTGGTTATTGATAAATCGGATCAATCGGGACAGCAAGGAGACAGTTTTTGGGTAAAGCGCCCTTGTTTGTGTTTGAAAGGTTGTTTAAGCAGTGTTTTTTACCGCAGTTGTGTTATGCAATCGAGTGCTGGTTTCGAAAAGCAAATTACAGTAGGGCTAGACTCGAGAAAACTCAGGGACTCTTTGCTAAGCTTTTCTTAAAACCGTTATGATTTGACTTATAGAGTGAGCTTATTCGCCAGTGTAGTCTTAGTCCTATTTGGTTGTTAGGTGCTCAGAGAAGACTGTTGTCGTTTTATCAATACTACCATGGTGCCCGTTATAGCCCTGTAGATCTGAGTAATGTTGTTAGACTAGGCGTGCGAAGAAGTGAACGTTTAAACTTAGCTCATTGCTGTCGCGTTGAGCTGACCAGTCGTACGGTCGCCACGGGCAGCACCCTGTTTTACTCAGCCTCTCGTATCTGGAATGTCTTACCCCAGTCTGTTGTTATAAGAAATTTCTCTGGTTTTAAAAGCTTTATTTATACTGATGATTCGTTTCAGGACTTTGTAATCAGACAGCAGCAACATGTACATATATAGGCTTGCTTTGTTTTCTTTGTTTTACTTTGTTTCATCGCTTCTGCCAAAGTACCGTTTTACAGACCGTTAGACCATGTAGCCGGAAATTGAAGGGCGTACTATAGTCTGTTCAAAAATTATTGGCGATGGGCAGTTTTTGATTTTTTTTCTCAAAAATTCTCCTGTAGGCCCCCCTTATATTTTTATATGAACTTGTAGCCAACGATCAGCGCTACATTATGGAACTATTCATTCTTGTCCTAATTTGCATGTTAACTATGAAAAAGGCCAAAAACTAAAATTTGTGCGAGTTGACCCCCTCCAAACGTGCTTGAAATTTGACGCCGATACCAGATTCGAATTCCTCAGAGTCTTGCGGTCTCGAATCATACCACTTTCATGGGTCTACGACGATTTTGAAGCAAGTTACGAGCGATTTCCCGAGGGGTACTCGCTCAAAAATCGACCAAAATTTTTGCCCCCCCCATAGTAAAACCTACTTAGTGGTGCAAAACGACCTTTTTTACCCGACAGATTTCCAGAAACCACTTTTTCTAGTCAATTCGGACCCGAGGAATTCAGTAGTGCCGTCCGTTTCGGCATCCAACTCTTGTGGAGGGTGCTAGAGCCCCCTAAAGCTCTAAACGGCCCAGTTCTGGTGTTCAGTATTCAGACCCAAAATTGAAACTTTGAGCTAGAGAGCTCTGAGTTGGCACACTAATACATGCTTATGAGTTATCTTTCAGCTGCAAAGGATTAGTGGATCTGATGCTCCTGTCCTGAGAAATAGCCTTCCGAAAATCGGTCCGCTTAAATTTCACCAAAATTTCAAAGTCTAATTTCTCGATTCATACTCGGAATTCGGACCTAAAAATTGGGGTTTTTAGAGTACTTTTAGACTGCTTTAAGAAACTTCTGTCAAATTTTCGTTTTCAGAAAAAAAATTTTTTTCGCTCCCTTTGCGCCCCCTCCTACCTCGTCTGGAGCCCCCCAACCCCGTTTGGAGTGCGGCCCAACGGCCACGAGTGAGAAATGGCTTTTCGAGGTTGTCTTCTGTGGATTTGGCGCAAAAAGATGCCCCTAGAAGCTATATTGCACTTCTATTGAATGGCTATTTGAAGCACTGGAACTGAGCCGTTTAGAGCTTTAGGGGGCTCTAGCACCCTCCACAAGAGTTGGATGCCGAAACGGACGGCACCACTGAATTCCTCGGGTCCGAATTGACTAGAAAAAGTGGTTTCTGGAAATCTGTCGGGTAAAAAAGGTCGTTTTGCACCACTAAGTAGGTTTTACTATGGGAGGGCAAAAATTTTGGTCGATTTTTGAGCGAGTACCCCTCGGGAAATCGCTCGTAACTTGCTTCAAAATCGTCGTAGACCCATGTAAGTGGTATGATTCGAGACCGCAAGACTCTGAGGAATCCGAATCTGGTATCGGCGTCAAATTTCAAGCACGTTTGGAGGGGGTCAACTCGCACAAATTTTAGTTTTTGGTCATTTTCATAGTTAATATGCAAATTAGGACAAGAATGAATAGTTCCATAATGTAGCGCTGATCGTTGGCTACAAGTTCATGTAAAAATATAAGGGGGTCTAGAGGAGAAAATTTTTGAGAAAAAAATCAAAAACCGCCCATCGCCAATAATTTTTGAACAGACTTTAGATTGCTTTTTGTCATTGGTTTTGTCTTAACATCTGCATTTTCAACTATTTACAGGTGTCTGGCTTTAAAAAGAAGTAAACGATTGATTGATTGATTGATTGATTGATTGATTGATTGATTGACAATCAACAAAATAGCCACGCATTTTGTCACTGCTCGTTAGATCTCCATACTGTACACTAGCAGACCTTAAAGCTACAGTACAATAGAAGCATTTCTCTTAGCCAAAATAATTTATAGAAACGATTTTCACTCCAGTAAAACTAAAAAAATACTTTTAAAAAATTCCTAAAAACCGTAAATCCTATTGCTTTTGATGAATTTTGTAGCCTCTGACCTTGTAAATGACTAAATCCATGGCGTTCTAAATGGGAAATTCTGTGTTTTGACTATGTAAAACATTTCCAGCAAATACCGAATACTGGTATTTTTGCGAATACCAACCTATACCGGACCGATTCCTGAAAATCCCATACCTAAACAGCAGTACTCCAGACACAGAAAATGCTGAAGCCAAAAATATGCACAATGGCTTGTTATCCAAAAGCATTCATGTACGTAACAGGGGGGCCTGGGGGATCTGCCCCCCACCCGAAATAAGCCAGACGCCCCCCCGGATGCCCCCCCGAGACGATTTTCCCCCCCCCCTCCGATTTTTCTGGCAAGTAATTTTTGAGCAAATTTTAGCGATTTTTTGTAATTTCAGAGTCAAAAATTGCCAAAATCGCCTGTAAAACAGCACTTTTTAGCTCTATTTCCGCCCAAATTAGCGATTTTTGACGATTTTGAGCCCAAAAATTGCGATTTTTTCGATTTTTGAGCGTCTTTTAGTGCCCAACCCCCCTCCCAAAATTTTGGCTCAGACCACCCCCGGCCGGCGCCAGACCCCCAACACCCCTCCCCCTTCGGCGGATGACCTGTTGCATGTATGTCCAAAAGGTAAACCTAAACATATTGGATAATCGGAAACCTGTTTCAGACCTATGGCGATGCTATTTCAGACCTATTGGAAAGCTGTTTCAGAACCCCTCGGAAACGCGATTTTAACCAGTCACAACAAACTCAAAATTTGTTTTTTCCAGGTGGGCCTATTTTTCGGGCTTATTTTCAGAAAAATCTGGTAGTGGGCGGCATAATCCAACTGCGCTGACGTGGGAGGACTTACTTGGGGGTTCTTTATCACATGTATTGAAGCAATGACCAAAGTTGACGGGAGCAGCATCGGTTGGTTCTGTATAACACCATGGAACCTTGGAGGCTTTCGGCCATCTGCAGTAATTCCAGTTGTAGCCTGTAAGGGAGTACCTTTCCTGCTCGGAATCAGTCCAATAGCGGCATTCCCTCTTATCCAGCGTACGATCTCTCAAGCCAGTATAGCGATCTGCAGCTATAAACGCATCTCGGAAGCACTCATTGTGCTGCACAGGTGCGTAGGCGCAATTGTGTACCTCGTCCACACAGGTGAAGTCTAAATTCAGTTGAACATCATTGTTGTTTAAACATAGACAAACATTTTTCGTGGACCTACGAACCTTGGAGGGTTAGTCCAGGAAGAAAAGTCCCTTTCAAAAGTGGGTTGGCCCGACAGACATGGACTAACGATTGGGCACGCCTTTTCATTGCATCTATACAAATTATTCCGAAAACTTATGAGAGCGAGTACAGTTGGCCTTTGGATTGGTGAGACCCCTTTGTGAATGCCTGGCTGGGGGCTGGAGTGGCTGGAGTCCGAGTTGAAGGGTTGGTAAAGTCCCAAATCAGATCCCAGATGTTGCAACTTACCAAGAAAAGGATTTGGGCAAACAGGGAAGCAGTATTCCCAACTGTGTTTTTTGGTGGTAAAGTCGATAGTGGTGTAGCACCAGGGAGCGGCCCGGTAATAGCCAGGTGTCACTAAACAATGATTGTGACTGTAGTTCATCTCAAACCCTTTGAATATATTCCATTTGAGACATCGTATGCCCGAGCGGCTGGTAGTTTTTTTCCCTTGGTAAGAGTCTTTCTCACATCTTAGTGTACCCTGGTGAGCACATTGCTTGGCTTCGTCCACGCAGCTCACTAGAAACAGCTCTGGGTTGCAGAACAGCAGCAATACCGACACATACATGGGTAATCGGAGCAATCACGGAAGCAGTATTCTCGTTGAGAATCGCTCGAACCAACTCGTGTGTAACACCAGGGCCCTTTATCTCTGTCCGGGTTTCTGCAGTAGTTGTGTTGCAGCTGCTCGAGGCCGCTGCCGGTTACGTCGCACCATTTGAGACATTCGTTTCCACTTTCGCTTGTGCTTTTTGTTCCGGTGTATGACTGAAACGCTCTGCATTCTGACCTTCCGGTGCCACTGTGCGCGCATTCAGTCTCTTTCCCTTCATTCTCCACACATTTGACACCTGTAGAAAATTCTTTTAGACCAAATAAATACATTATTCAGTGAGCAGGCAGATGGATGGATGGAATACCTGGGCGGGGCCATCACAGGCCCTGCGTTAGGCCACACTGTGGGCCCATTACGCAAACCCGCATCCTGCCCTTCCTTCGCTACTAGCTGGAACACATGCTCGGTGTCAGTCTGGGAGGGTTTCAGTGGCAGTGGTAGCTGTCCCCGTTCCCATATGTCCCAACACGTGTGGTTGCTATTGTAGCTTTAGGTGCTTAGGCATCTCCAGCCGGTTTCCATTTACCTACTCGCTGTCACCAGCTTTCGGTTGCCTTGGTTGGGCTTTGTGCCGGCGACCAACTCTTTGCGGCAAGAAACTTGCCCTGCCGAGTGGATGAACGCATGACCACGCGCACAGTGGCTTTGGGCCTAAACCGCTACAACAACTGTGCCGGCTATCCCATGTCTGCTTGCAGGTAGAATAAGATGTCAGTTGCAGCAATACACATATTACTAAGAGACACCTGTGGGAGGTAGCTGGCAATCTGCAAAACAATATTCCCAGTCACTGCTCTGTTCGCCATGAAAGCACCAGGGGCCAGGCCTGTCTTGTGTCACGCGGCAATAGTTATGTTGCATCCCTTTCATCTCGTATGTATCCATTTCTTCGGCTGTCCACGTCCTGCAGGTGCGGTTAGATTTGGTCCGTTGTCTTGTTCTTCCATATGACCCTGGGAAGCAAGCCTCACTACCGAAATGTTGGCACATCTCCCCGGTTTGGCTGTAGGGCACTGGAGCAACGCATTCGTAGCCTGAATATATTTTCCGATTACTCAGATGAAACCGCCTGACCAGAGGTATTATAGGGTTCTGATGATAAATCGGTATCGATATCGAACAGGCGATATTTCGACCCTTTTTCCAATATCGATCTCGATATTGCGATGTTTTGCATCGATATTTTCGATCTTTTTGTGCCGAAAAGTCGGAAAAACACTGAGAGCTGCTCACTGCACACGCTTGAAGCCTGAGGGGAGAAGCAGACAAGGCTAGCATTTCGGCTGAAGGGTGGTAAATTTTCAAATCCTGAGGGGTAGTTACCGCCACAGGGAAAACGACTCTGTTGACACGGTTAACACGATCTGCTAACACGTGTTAACGGATCGTGTTAACCGTGTCACGTCAACGTGTTAACCGTGTCACGTCATCGTGTTAACAGTGTCACGTTATCGTGTTAACCGTGTCACGTCATCGTGTTAACGAATCGCTAACACGCCCTTGGGTAGGCGTGTAAACAGATCGTGTTAGCGCATCGCTAACACGTGTTAGCGGATCATGTTACTAGACAGGTAACACATATTGGTTGAGGGCTCCTTCCGACCTCTCGGTCGGGCTCGCACCGTTTCAGGATTATTACTGCACGGTGCATTGTACTGTGGCATATTTCGGTCAACTCCTTATAGGGTGCTGGGCTGGCCGACCTGAAAACTCCAGAATAATTATTTCCTAAAAAAATCCGAAGGTGTGTGTGCTTGGAGAGTGGTCTCTGTGGTGCAGATCTAGCGGTCAGGCCCAAGGCAGTGGGGGAGAGCAAAAGATTCGTGTTTATTACTGGGGAATTAAAGTACAAGGTTTTAATTGCAGCATTACATCTGCATTAGCGTACATTGTGAATAGAGAAAAGTGTATAAGAGCAATGCTTAAAAACAAAGTCTGCAGTCTGAAACACGATTCAACCAAAGTTCAACTGTATCTTGAACAGACCAGATGGCAGCGGTCTACTGGACGGCAAGTTCTCTCGGTAGGGCAAGGGTGCATACTGAAGACAGCCGAATCTTTGGAGTGAATGACACGGGCACAAGATGCATTGCTGACACAGTTTTGTAGATAATACTGTTCGCAGCATACATGTTGCTGGGTTTTTCCGTGGGGGCATTTTTCAAATCCCAAATAGGGTTTTGGGACCAAGTCCAAAGTGGGTTTTGCCACCTTTTTTGGGGAAAAAGTGGGTTTTGTCGACGTTTTTTAGGGATTCTGGGGCGAAAAATGGCTTTAATACCCTATTTGGATAGAAAAAGCGTTAAAAACCCTGTTTTTGCATTAAAAATGCCTAAAAACCCTGTTCCGATTGCAGAAAATGCCCTTAAAACCCAACATTGGAGCAACGAATGCAATAAAAAGCTGTTTTGCGCTCAAACTACGTATCGAATATGAGTTTCAGCGATAAAGAACAGATTGAAATGTGTTGTTTGACTAAATAGTCCAGAGAACCCTAATTTCGATTCTAAAGCAGGCGCAAAACCCTGTTTTACTTATATGATTACTAAAAAAACCAGTTTAGTGATTTGATGCAGTTCTTAAACCCTGTTTAGGGTCTCTAATCAACCTAAAAACCCTCCCTAGGCTTTACGTACAACCAGTGCTAAACCCTGATTAAGGCTTCAAAGTAACCTGAAAACCCTAATCAAGGTTTGAAAGTACCTGAAAACCCTGTTTACGGTTTCCAGGTAACCTAAAAGCCCTAATCAGGGTTTCTAAGCAGTCTAAAAACCCTATTTATAACCCTTACAAAAACCCTGTTTTGTGCTGCAGAATAATATTCTCTTGGCTAAAATTTTTCTTTACTTTTGGAATCCAAAAGTGGGTTTTCAGGTCCCCGCCCCCCCCCCCCCGAAAAAATCAGCTGGGGGAATTCTGCCGAAAAATCGGGCTTGGGGGGACCGCCCCTCTTAAACCCCCACCGACATGTATGTATGGTTCGCCGCAGCAGTGTTTGATCTTAGCCCACACTTCGGTCTCAAAACTCAGCTTTCTCTTGAGACGAGTTTTTTGCGTCCGCTGCCCTCTTCCTGTTCATCCTCTGAAGAGTGGAATCGCTCATCCTCCAAGTACTGCAGACAATTTTGCCGGGAAGCTTTTGTCATATTTACAATGTAGATTAGTGGCTCGGGAGCTAATGAGAAGCTGACGGCACATCTGATCCAAGCTGTGCCAGGTATTTCTGAGCACCCTCAACCCTGCGTCGCAAAAAGGTTGATTTTATTAAAAAAACCGGGGCTTTTGGCTTATCACCCCCTCAACCCCATCAGCCGCGCTACCCCTCAGCCCCCTCATGATTTGCAAATTCGGCACAGTCTGCATACCTTGACATGTCTGTTAGACAAGTAACAAAGAGACTTACACCAAACGATGACCACCGCACCGCACCACTTCGATGCGTTGACACGGTTAACACGATCCGCTAACACGATGTATTTACACGATCTGCTAACACGTGTTAGCAGATCGTGTACGCATATCGTGTTAACAGTGTTAGCGATGCGCTAACACGCTGGAGACCGTCTCAGTGTCGACACAGTTAACACGATCCGCTAACACGATATATTTACACGATCTGCTAACACGTGTTAGCAGATCGTGTTAACCGTGTCGACACTGAGACGGTCTCCAGCGTGTTAGCGCATCGCTAACACTGTTAACACGATATGCGTACACGATTCGCTAACACGTGTAAGCAGATCGTGTTAACCGTGTCAACAGAGTGTTTTCCCTGTGCGCCGGCTAATGTGTGGTTGAAAGGATGGTAAGCAAAAAAGTCCGATTATTTGCTAAAGTCAAGGTTTTTGCCTTATTTGTCACTAAAATAAGGGGCCGACCATAAACGGCATCATTCCAGAGGGGGGAGTGGGGTCGGTTGAAATGCGATGATAGAGGACGCACCAGGAGGGGGAGGGGGTTAGCAAAAAACGACGTCGCTTTTTTCGAAATTATAGGGCACTTCAATTACACTATTTTCGATTTATGCACATTCTGTCAAACGTTTCTCCATACAGAAGAGCTTCCCAGAGTGGTTGTAGGGTAGGGATTTATTCTTTTGATTGCACAGTATGGTAACAAGAAAACGTGACAGTACTGTATGTAGTACCCTTCCCTTTTATCGGGTGGGGGTAAACCGAAAATGACATCGCCGTAGGGGGAGGGGTCCCAAAAAACGACACAACGCGATTTTAGGGAGAGGGGGGCCCGAAAATCGGGATTTTGGAACGACGTCGTTTATGGGTGGCCCCTAAGTTAAAATGCGCTATTCTGTCTGAGTTCATTTATGGCTATAATGAGGGTGGGGCAATGGCCTGAAGGGGTCAAACGTTTCATTGATAAGCTTCAGAAAGGCCACTACCTTTTCTGCCATTGTCTACTTAATTGATATCAGATCGTTGATTGTATCAGTGCTTGACTGATATGCAGCGAGAGAAATTTGCTCTTTCAAATTTTCAGGTTTTCTTGCATAACTATAATTATCGATCGATATCGATATCGAATATCGTCGAATTTTGATATCTTCGGAAGATTAGTTACTTATACTACCTATTGCTGGGTCAGGACATGAGTAAAAGCAATACTCCCATTCGCGACCAACACTGCACCAAGGCGCATCTTTGTCCTCGGTCATTTTGCAGTGGTCTCTGTAATCGCCAGACAAATAGCAACTATACACAACTATGAGCGAAGCCAATCTTACGAGCAAAATTTGCCAGTGCGAGAATGACGAATGTGATCATAAGACAATCCAGGGGTGCAAGCTGCATGACCAAAAAACGAACATCCTTTCTGCTGATTCACGCATATGTCCCCTGAAAGTGATGAAGGCATCAGGTTTGCGCAACTCACATATTTCTTTGCTAGACTGTCATGAATAGGTAGTCGGTGCATACCGCACTGTTGCAGTTTAGGGTATGCATGCAAAGCTGACCTGGATCAGAACATGAGTGGAAGCAGTCTTCTTGTTGTACAGCTCCTCGGTATTTTACAAAGCACCAGGGTGTCTTTTTGTCTCTGGTTGTTATGCATCTATTGTGGTACTCCAGCATTCCATAGCTCATGTGCTGCTCGCGTTGCCAGTACAAGCACGCTCTGCCATTTTTGGAATGATTTTGCGTGCCTACATAGAAGCCCTGACTACAGGCATTTGTGCCTGCGTTTGCACAATTCCACTCCTCATTTACACAGGGGTCCTCATTGTGCATACCTAGCACTGGAGACACAACTAGAAGCCAAATAAACAGAGCCTGGTAGACAGCAGCGGTTGGCATGTTGTTTGTGAAGAAAACTAGGCGGTAGGTGAAGCAACTCAGCTTTATAACACTATGCCACCAACTTTGGAATATCTTAATCTGATTTTTATTCTAGCAAGACCCACAGCGTGCGAGCTATGCTACAGGTTAAAGACAGGTTGACAAAAAAGAACAGACATTGTTACAGTACGAGGATTTCTGGCTGTACACACAAATTTGCAGGTTACGGCATACCCGTTCGCGCTCTAGATGTCAAGGAAGTCTAGCTCTCAACATCCGGTACTCAAAGAAGCACTCTGGCATACCATTATCAAATGTATTGCATACAGAAACATATTCATAGTAAAATAAGGTGACTATGACTGACATACCGAGAATCATAAAACCAGGCTAGGATACCGAGAACTTGAGCTGGAGTTTTTTCCATGAATTTGGAAAAAACTGAAAAAAAACAGGTGTCGTGAACACTCACGAGCTACAAGCCTACGGTGGGGTGGCCAAGACTTTAAACTAGGTAGGGTGGTGATTGGTCGGCGCGCAGTTGAGTGGGCGTGGCCTATTTGTTTATCGTCGGCGCTTGTTTCTAGAATATTCTATGTACAAAGTATAGGCGCGCCTTTGTTGTTTCTAGAACATTCTTTGCCTCGCCTCCTATTGGCCGGTGGGCGGGGCTTTCTAGAACTTTCTATGTATTATATATATAGGCGCGTATGATGTGATATGACGTCATGTTCTAGAACCTTCTAGAATTTTCTATTGTACTATATAAGTAGCGCGCCGGCCAGTGTACTAACTGAGGAACTGAGTTACTTACTAACCTATGAAGAAGAAATTTGTTTATTGTTGAATCAGAAAGAGAATAAAAGTGCTCTGCTCTTTCTATTGAGCAACACTAACCCTATTTGTTTTGGAGTCAGAGAAGAAGCGGTTAGCCCCCAGAAAGACTTTTGTGGTCCGCAACCGCCACAAAACTGGTGAGCCCGACGTGATCGCCGCTGGACGAGATCGTTGGTGACAAAGGCCGGAAGAAAAAACTTTTGCTAAAAAAGTTCTGGACGCTGCTGGACTTTGCTATCCGGCCAAGAAGAAAGGAAAGAATTGTGGCCAAGATGACCGATCAAGAGCCTTCCAAGAAGACTATTGGTGGTCTAAAATCGCGCTGCACATGGATCAAGAGGGAAATGCAGGTGGCCCTGGACTTGGCAGGTAAGCTCATTGATTCCAAAACCCCTGTCTCTGAGCTAAGGGGGATAGGGGACCAAATAGTCTCTCTCCATCAAAGCTATGGTGAGGCCTTCAACAAGTGGACTGAGGCTTTGGAAGCCAAAGATGCGGCCAGAGCTGAAGAAGAAAAAGAAGAGGAAGGACACTCACCGGCAACGGAGGCAGCCTATGAAGAAGGAAAACAGTTCGCGGATGCCTATGAACAAGTCTGGGTTAAACTGAAAATGGAGATTTCCAGCCGGTCCAAAGAGACTGAAACTCCAGTGAAAGCAGTGCATGAATCTCCAGAAAAAGCAAAAGCCACAGCTCCTAAACCTGACCCTACCCTGCTCCTGGTAGAAAAGATGGCGGAAATGCAGAGGCAGCAAGCAGAAAGCCAGAAAGAGATGATGGCAAGGCAAGCAGAAAGCCAAGAGCGACAGGCCAAAGAACAAGCAGAAAGCCAAGAGCGACAGGCCAAAGAACAAGCCGAAAGACAAGAGAGACAGGCCAAAGAACAAGCTGAAAGACAAGAGAGATTGATGGCCCAGATACTCCAAATGAACCAGCAGTCCCAGGCTGACGCTCGGCAGTCTAATCAGAAAGCCGAAAGACGAGCTCAAGAACAAGCTGAAAAGCAAGAAAGACAGGCTCAGGAACAAGCTGAAAGGCAAGAGAGACTAATGGTTCAGATGCTGCAATCAAATCAACAAACCATGGCTCAATTGATGGATAAAATGGACAATAGCAATCGTCAGTCAGAAAACCGATTCCTTGAAGTCATCAATCTGCGAAGGCAAGACATCCAGAAAGAAGAAGAAAAGGATATACCCCAACCTGCAGTGACTGTCAAGCTGCCAAAACTAGAGTTCAAGAAATTCGATGGGGACCTACTGGAATTTCCTGCCTTTTGGGGACAATTTGAATCTGCCATTCACAACAACCCCAGGCTATCTTCTCTGGACAAGTTCAACTATTTGAAGACTCTGCTGAAGGGCAAGGCTGCGGAACTTATTGGTGGAATGCTGGTTAATGCTGAGAACTATAACAGGGCTCTTCATATCATCAAGCAGGAATATGGAAAGTCCATAGACATCGTTCGAGCCACATATAGCAAGTTGAACCAGATCCCAGCAGTTCCGAACCACCCTGTGAAACTGAAGAGGATGTTCAATGAGATGCGGCAGCATTTGGAGACTCTTGAGGCCTTGGGAAGAAATCTGGATCAAGAAATACTGGTCAACCTCATCAGCTCAAAACTCCCCATACCGATCCTGCTCCAAATGAATCAGCAGAGAAGATCAGAAGAGGAGGAATGGACTTTTCCAGAGTTCTGGAAAGCGCTGTCTCACTGCATTTGGGTGATTGGAGAAACAGACAAGCTGGCAGCGTTAAACAAAGAACCGAAAACATCCTCTACTCCGTCTTCCAGTGTTGACAGTCCAAAGAAGATACAACAACCATGGGAGAGCAGTTTCAAGGAATCAACAGCTTCCACCTTAGTGGCTACTGAAAACCAGCATGAGATGAAGACGGCAATAGAAGGATCAAGAAATATGATGCAAGTTAGAAGCTGGAAAGGCTGTTGGTACTGCAAGGGCAGCAATCACTGGACAGATGAGTGCAAGCGTTTCAACACAAAGGAAGCAAGATCAGTCAAGATCCAAGGATCTGAGAAGTCCAGAGACCCAGAATTCAAAAGTCAGCTTCCTGTGGAGAGGATATTGGAGCAAGCAAGAAAAAGCTGATGGCCCACTGGATGCTACTGAAGAAAGCAAGGCCATGAACCAGGTCAAAGAAGAAACAAAGCAGGAGGACAAGAAGGAAAAGAAGAAGACTTTGGATGAGCAGCCAAAGAAGGGAGAAATAAAGAGGGAAGTCAATGGACGTCCACAAGTGGAGATGAAGAGAAAAGTTCCTTCTCTCCTACAAGAGGCTCCTGGAATGGCTACTCCCAAGGTTGAAGTGGTCTGCAGAGCCGCTGCTCCCAGACCAAAGAAGCCCTGCACGTTGGACACAGATGTTCACTGTGGGCAAGGGTCCTTCCTGCAAGAATCGACTCCCCTGCCTGGTGTCACCAAGCAGGGAAAATTGGAGATCGACCTGGCTAGTGGCAAGAACTACAGTCATCTCAACCAGGATGAGAAGATTCAGCTGGCACCAGAGCCGAAACTGCCCCTGCTCCACTCAGAACTTGGATGGACCCAGTCTGGACACGATGACTATCTCAAGAAAAATCCAGCCAAAAGAGCCAGCCAACTGGGAATTGCTGTTGGAAGCGACCCAGTAATGGAGTCAACTTTGGATTCGCTGACTCAGAAGAAAGCCAAGAAGACATCTGGCAGGACAGCTAGAATCCAAGAAGAGGATCTGAAGAAAATGGAAGACCAGATCAGAATCTGGACAAAATGGAAAGAATTCAAGATGGACCAGATAGAAGAAAAACTGGAGTCCCCTGACCCAGAAAGGGGAGCTGTGGCCCCTAACCAAGACAAATTCAAGTCAAGATGGCAAGAGGAAAGGATCAAGGCAAGCAGCTCAATGGCCATGGAACAGCTGCCATCACTAGATGAGAGGTTCAGAGAAGAAGATGAGCCTCTGTTCCACAGGCCTCGGCCCCTGCCTCTTCCCCCTTACCCTGCCATAGTCCCAGGGCCACTAATGCTCCACAGTCCTGGCTCCATCAGCGCCACCCAGCTTCAGCCAAGGACCTCGGCTCATGGACTGATTGCCCCATCGCCGCCCAGGGAGTGTTGTGAACACTCACGAGCTACAAGCCTAGGGTGGGGTGGCCAAGACTTTAAACTAGGTAGGGTGGTGATTGGTCGGCGCGCAGTTGAGTGGGCGTGGCCTATTTGTTTATCGTCGGCGCTTGTTTCTAGAATATTCTATGTACGAAGTATAGGCGCGCCTTTGTTGTTTCTAGAACATTCTTTGCCTCGCCTCCTATTGGCCGGTGGGCGGGGCTTTCTAGAACTTTCTATGTATTATAGGCGCGTATGATGTGATATGACGTCATGTTCTAGAACCTTCTAGAATTTTCTATTGTACTATATAAGTAGCGCGCCGGCCAGTGTACTAACTGAGGAACTGAGTTACTTACTAACCTATGAAGAAGAAATTTGTTTATTGTTGAATCAGAAAGAGAATAAAAGTGCTCTGCTCTTTCTATTGAGCAACACTAACCCTATTTGTTTTGGAGTCAGATAAGAAGCAGTTAGCCCCCAGAAAGACTTTTGTGGTCCGCAACCGCCACAACAGGCTGTGGTTTTTTTCGGAAAGATATCCATCCCTGACAATTTGGGGCCAATTTTTTCGTCGATTTTTTGCGCGATCGGCAGTGACTAGATAGCGCTACATTTTCTTGAAATAAAATAGCGGTAGTCACACATTTGTATTGGTGTTGGCCCTGATGGGGTTGGAAAAAAATTTTGTCTGCGATCCATCCAATATCGGTACTGTTTGAAAGGTAATGCTCTTCTGATTCTAAAAATTCTATCTACGAGTGCATATGTTCATTTGTTCCCGAGTTATGAGCCAAGAGCTGAGAGTGGGTCTCACAGAAATGACCAGGAAGATGATGAAACATCTTTTTATGTAAAAATAAACCAAGATGCAAAATTTTAGCCAAATCGGAGACATAAAGTTGCGATTTGTTCGGGAAGAGTCGATACTTAGAAAAACCTGCTGGTCTGTGCACGGAAAATAAAACTGCTCAGTAGTGATGTAAAATTACGGAATTTGAATTTCAATTCAATTACAATTAAATTATGGGCTCAGTTTTTAATTTCAATTAAATTAAATTAAATTAATTGAAATAGTTTTCCATTATTTTCAATTACAATTATATTTTCAATTAAATTATGGAACCACGGAAAATTTCAATTATGCAATTTTTTTCAATTATTTTTTTCAATTTTTTGTTCAAAATTGTTGTACTTTTGCTGTTAAAAGACAGTGACAGTAACTCAGGACTTAGAAAAATGTCCATGTAAAAGCTTAGAGACACCTGGTTAGCCTGCTGCCCCACCAGGCGAGAAAATTATAAATTGCTGCCTTTTAAAACGCATAAAATGGCATTCTGGGGGAAATTTACAGTCAGTTCACTATTACTATATATCAGTGCATAATCTAAAGGTTTCCAGCATTTTTTAGCATCATCACTTCCTAGGTACCTTTGAAAAAAGGGGGTGTCAGTCAACCCACCATACATCCAAAAATCACTGTTTTGGCTTTTATGAACTACGAAATAAAAAGCAGATTGTAAAATATTACAAAACATTGTGAGGTCAGTATAAAGAGGTCACAAACCCTAAATAGGTTTTATTTGAAGTCCCTAGCGCCTCTAATACTTACACATTTCTTTACATTCACCACAGGAAATAATTGAAAATATAATTGAAATTCCAGGCGAATTTCAATTAAATTACAATTAAATTATGGCCCAACTTTTGAATTTCAATTAAATTAAATTAATTGAATTGAAATTAAAAACGGGTCAATTATGCGAATTTCAATTACAATTAAATTAATTTTTTACATCACTACTGCTCAGCCAATATTTGTACAACATCTATGCTTCCTCATGTACCGGAAGGCAATGTCTACTTGTCTGCTTATTATCACCTATCAACAGCCGCCCCCACTGTCAAGCTATTTTATCAGTGGTGCTAAGATCAAAACAACTTGTCTCTAAAAGGAAGCTCCACTTGAATTTGTCACTTGTCCATAAGCAGCAGCAACATACTGTACACGATTTGTCTGTAAATGGACGACCAAACGCGATTGTTTGACTCTGTCTCAGCCACGTTCGATGGCGACGCCATTTCTTTGAGTCAATTTACAACTTCTGCAGCCAAAAATAGAACCGCAGCTTTTGTGCAGCGTCGCAAACGGGCTCTATTCATTTTGGCTTTGATACAATGTGCTCTAGCTGGAGTTCTTTTGGTCTTTGGCAGTCTTTGCGTTGGACTACTGTTGATCGGGTATACCCATACCCATACCCGAAACTGGGTATTTTTGAGCAAAACTACCTGAAATTGGGTATACCCATACCCGGGTACTTTTTGAAATACCCATACCCGGGTATACCCGATTTTTTGAAAAATACCGGGTATTTGAATGGGTATTTTTTAGAAAAAAATCGCGCAAACACACGCGTTAATTCCTGTAAAAACTCTCTTAGGGAAGTGTTAAATAGAAATAAAGTTTGTCTTGCATCATGCAGTCACTTTACTGTTTCGAAATGTTAGTTATCCACCCAATTTGTTTCAAGAATTGTATAATTAAGTATTTTGGCGCTTTTAAATTTATTCATAAAAGACTATGAAAACATCTTACTGAAAAACGTTTGCGGGCTCAGAAAGGAATGCTCTGGGTTGTTTTGTTACGCACCTCATCTCTCAGCGCAAACTTCGCAGTGTAAAGTGTATACATGACATGCATAAAACATGGTATTTAACTGAAGCTGACTTTTTACGTACGTACATTGTATAAAAAAGACTTTTGCGTGCATACAGTTAAGTTTCTTGCCTCTCGCTTACTTCTAATAGAAATCGGACTTCTATTTTGGTGCTCCCTATGAGGATAAATCAGGGTTCGTACGAGACCTGGAAAGCCAGGGAGTCATGGAAAAGTCAGGGAATCAAGGAAAAGTCAGAATTTGGTGTCTGGTCGGGGTAAAATTTGATAGCCCTAGGAACATCTCGCCGCCACATGGGCCTGTCAGGTCTTTACATACCACCCTTTTTGAAAATCGGTCTTCTCACTTTTTACTACTACTTAAACCAGAAATTTGTACTCTGAATACCGTTTAAATACGTTTTACAAAGCAAAATTTTCGGGAATTTTTTCACACTGGCTGGAGCTTCCTCACCCTGGTTTGTCAATGGTCAAGGAGAAGTCATGGAAAGCTCAGGGAATTTTGCTATCCAAAAGCCGCCCGAACCCTGTAAATACCATTGTTAAGCTAGTGAATGTAGTTTATTTGTTGGACTTAGAAGGTTACAACGTTTCTATGCACTTGGTCTTAACATCCCAGCAAGCTAAAATTTTTATACAACTTTGGTGTGTGACCCAGAATCAGGAAGAACTATTAGAAATTCTAGAAAGCTGATTAGATTCTCTTGCCAATGTTAATCTACAAAAGGATTCGAAAATTCACAAGTGTTCCTGTGAAGCAAAACTATAACAGTTACCGGAGAGTGCTGCATTGGGTACCCGGGTACACTAACCAGCACTTAGCATTTTTCGCAACAAAAATCAGATCCTGTTAGTGTACCCGGTACACTAACTGGCACTTAGCCAAATCATGTTAAACTGCTTATTTTCACGATTTCTGATCAAAAATGCAGTTTTCCAATCCAGATTACTGTTTCTGCCATGTAAATGAGAGTGGTTGGTCAAAGTTTTCATTCTTGTGAGGTTTGCGTCAGTAAAAACGATTGAAAATGAGCAAAAATATACGTAGACCTGCTATAAAGGTACCGTAGTGTTGGAAATTTTGGACACCCATGACATAAAACCTGTCTCCAAATAGTGTACCCCGGGTACACAATCCGGCACTAAGTGCCAGTTAGTGTACCCCGGGTACGCTATCTGGAGTGGTACCCTATGCAGCACTCTCCGGTACTACTACATCAGCTACACTGAGACATAATAGTTGTCCAAAAAGCGGTATAAAACGGTATTTTTGCAAAACCAATTGAAATTTGGCATTTTTAAGGAATTTCGCGATTTTAATGAAAAATACCCGATTTATACCCGATACCCGGGTATTTTTAAAATACCTACCCATACCCATACCCGGGTATGGGTATTTTAAAAAATACCTACCCATACCCATACCCAATTCAGATACGAATACCCATAGCAACAGTACGTTGGACTGACTTACGACGGACCGTACGTTCGCTTCGCTGTTTGATAAAGCAAAATACAAAATTCAAAAATTAAATGAACAAAAAATAGTCTTTTAACCTTTTGTCAGACACCACCTAAAATGTGTATCGGATATCTGACTAAAATATCGGAAGAACTATCGGGAAAAACCGATAGTATTTCCTATCTTTAAACATTAAACTTTTCCAGGCATCGGGCAAAATTGCAGACATTTCGATAGATTATCGGAGGTCGTGGCCACATGATGACCACTCCTCTGGAGTAGGGGTACATAAGTACAATACACCATGTACCGGAGTTTTCCACTTAGTGTCACAGGGATATAACACGGAAAATCACGTTTCTCAGTGAAAACATTGCCGTCAGTTAATATCCCAGACATATTAACTGGACAAAGCCATGGGATATTAACTGGACACGCGGCATGGGATATTAACCGGAACAATGTTTTATCATAGATACAGTATGCGTGTGTAAAGAAAATTATTAGAAATTTGACATAAATAGTGCCGCCAAGTAATATCCCATGGGATATAAAGCGGAATAAGGGTCCATGTAATATCCCTGTGGGTTATTAAGTGGGGTGGGATACTAAGTGGAAATCTCCGGTATTTAGTTTAGTAACATAATCTGGCATTTCTGATTCCTTTTGCACAATTTCATCATCAAATATATCTTCGCGTCCGTCTTATTTCGTAGTGTGAACCGGGTCTTATTTGTCTGTTTGAACAGTAAAATTTACGTACAGTATTTAGTTACTAATAACTTGTATCTACAGAATAAACCATACGCATGTACCATCAACATCAACACTATGCACATGTGTTTCAATGCATGCATCACTGGTTTTACCTCTGTTTAGATACGATGAATTGCAACCCCGTTGTCCCGAGGCCCGCGGTATATGGGTTTCAATCATTTGTCTCATCACTGGAGTGATTGGGGTAGTGGTGACCGGTCGTCAAAAAGGACGTTGTGTCATTGTGCTATATTTCATCATGTGCATCAGTGCTGCCATTCTGTCTGGGCACGTACAGTATTGATAAAATCGTCTAAGCGCCTTTCCTGGGGTCTATTTTCGGTTTCTCACATGGAAAATTATCACCCTCCCTACATAGAGATCAACGGCACCAGAGTTCAGCAAGAGGTGGAACCACGGTACACGATCACCTGGTACTCACGGGCACAATATACCAATCAAATGGGCATGGCTATTGTGGCTGCGGTCAACTGTGAGTTTTGCTCTATTTTGCTCAGGACAAACTAACAAAACAACAACTTTTGAACAGTTTTGTTTATAGACGCCTTTTGATGAAATGCAAACAGTGTGTTTGGTTTCAGTCATCTGCTTCAACATGTCCAGTGGTCTGATAATTGCAGTTTGGAGGAAAGCTGGCTGTTGCGGCAGTAAGAAGCCTGTTGTGATGGTGGTTGACCGCGCCAAACTATTGACAGAAGACAAACAGACTATTGTGGTTCCTAGTCAAGTTCAGAATGATCTCATCATCGGTGGTGTGTGATTGTTTGTCTTGTATTGCACTGTATTATTGCTCAGTTGGGTGCATGATGTGATCTGATTTGATGCCCCCATAGTCCATGTGAATGGTTTTGTTTAGGGAGTCAAATCACTGGTTTGATTTTTTTAGTAAACCTTTGTTCCATTGCAAGACCAGGAACATCTTTTTTTTTCGTTGGCGTCTGCTTGACCTGTAATACAGGTTAAGAAAAAACCGGAAATTTACTTTCAGCCTTAGTTCAAGTGGAGATGTTTTAGCTTTCTGTCTCATCTGAATGAGCTGTTTGAATATGCACTTTAACAGTAACCGACAAGGTGGTTTACTTTTAGACGACGACCAGCCTAACGATCGACCAGGGTGCGCTCTTTCAGATTGTACTGGAAAGCATATCAATTGTATGTTGTGTAGTTAGAGACGTTTATCGCATAAAATGCAATCTTTCAGTAGTTTCCAATGATTGTGTTGTCTAGTGCCTTAATCACACAACTGAAATTACGGAATCAGTACACTCAAGAGATAACTATATGTATGCAAATTAAAATGCATAATGCAACTGCACATGTCTGAGTGGTTGCAGTGGACAACATGTTCTTCGTCTGTGTGTTTGCACTATTGCACTGTTCTCTGACTACTTTTGCAGGTGTTCACTCAGTTTGCATGTTGAGAAAGAGCAAAGCGTTTTGAGATTTTAGAACCTCCTCTCATTCCAAGACAATACCTACTGGACCTTGACTACTACATCTTCAGTGACTTGACTGTTCTGAAGTGGTATTGGCTCTCTCTAAGTCACGATGGCCAATTTCTTTCAGTAGTGAATGACTCAAATCTCTGGATTGCCCGATTGGATGACAGTTCTGAAGTGAACTTTCGTCAGATTACATTTTATAAAAGCTATGTGATTAAGAGTGAGTTATATTATAATGACTGCTTGAACAGCTAATCATTATTAACGTACTTGGCAGGGATGGATTTTTTTGTAAAAAAACCTCGGCCTGTTTTTTTTTCAGTTCTTTTTTCCGATTTTTTTCGGTTTTTTCCTAAATCGAAGAAAAAAACTCCAGCCCAAGTTCGTAGTATCCTAGACTGGTTTTATGATTCATAACGCTTTCTACCGCCTTCTTCAGTCTTTTCAGGACAGAAATACACGTCTTACATGGAGATAAATCACGAAACAGGCATGAAACAGTCCCTGACAGGCTCCATCAATAATGGCCATTTGCAAATTTTCTTACTGCAGTTTGCCTTTTTTGTTTTAGATGGCCGAATTTGGCATTTTCTGTTATTTTTCTACAGTTTTGAGCCAGTCTAGCCTATTTTACATATCAAAAGTCCATTTTGTAACTGAAAAATGACATAAATTATCTATTTTTAGCTTGAGTTTTTTCCTCGATTTATGTTTTTTCCGACCCTTTGGAAAAAAACGTTTTTTTTTTCGGGAAAAAAACGGAAAAAACACACCTCATACCTCACATCCCTGGTACATGGTATGTCCTGTATGACTCTAGTTTGTGTATACACATACACGTTTACCATACTCAAAAATACACATTGTTTTTTCAATGTCAAAATATCCTAGTTTTCAAACAGTGGGTGGACTATGATAAATCTGATTCTTCCACTTTCTCACTCAAGATCAAGCCAGTATTTGCATTTTGAGTACAATAAACACACATAAATACACTAAAATACACATTGTTTTTCTGGATGTGTATACATAAATTGCCATCGCATTTGACTGTATTATGTACTACATACACATACACATTCTGAAAATCCAATACCAAACAACAGTAGTATGGATACATTCAAGACAATCACAAGTACTGTTATTTTACTAGTGGATTTCTATTTTACTATTTACTAAATTTACTACAAATTCAGCTCTTCAATTTAATTTTCATTTTTGTTTTACTACCAGGCAGCTCCGATTTTACTAATTTTTGTTTTACTAATAATTTTACTCATTTTACTATTATTTTACTATGATTTTACCAGTCATAAGGTCCAATTTTCCATCAACGATGCCAAGATCTTATAACTGACTGATGTTGGTGCCAAAATAGTTGCTGAATTTGATCATGATACAAGGTTTTCTAGAACTTTAGGGACAAATGTGTAAAATTTGAGTCACAAAAGTGCACCCACACATCTTTTAGTGCAAAATTGATCTACTTTTTTCTTGAAATTCACCAAAAACTAGTAAAATAGTAGTAAAATTTCTATTTTACTATTGACCCCGTTTGGTAATTTAATTTAATTTTTACTTTACTATTGGCTCTTAATTTTACTTTTTACTATTGTTTTACTACTAGTAAAATACCACTAGTATTACTAATTTTTGTTTTACTATACTATAGTAAAATAACAGTAATCACAAGTTCCAGATATCATCTGGACACACCTGAACAACGTGTTGATGTACTTTACGAGCAGTGCACAGAAGGGTAGCTACCTGATTTATACAGTGAATCTGACCAACTTTGATCAGCCACAAGTAAAGCAGCTGACCACGCTGACAACTAATCTATTTGGTTTATTCCCGGGATTTGGTATGCAGCTAAGCTATGATCGCCCTGAAGCTCTTGTCTTCAGGCAAACCTCTAACAACAGCAGGTATCGACAGTTTGATTGTTTTTGGGTTCCACTGCCCTTTCGGACAGCTCAGGACACCCCTCGCTCTTTTCAGAGCCCTTCAATGGGGTAGCCCTGTCTACAAACAACCCTCCCCTTTCACCATATTATTACATTTTTAATTACAAACAGTCTAATCTCATGTCTCACCTGTAATAAGCACATTCACTTGTGTCGTTGTATTTTTTTCAGATTCAAAGACTTTGTCATGCTGAATTTGATAACAGGTGAGAAGAAGTTTCTGTTACACGATGACAAAGGATTTGACTTCGTTTATTACGACAACCAACTCAATGTCCGATTAGCGCTGAATGAAGGACCCGTGATGGACTCTCCTCCTGTAGCCTACAAGCTAGTCAGTGTTACCGAGAATCATACTGGACATTGGCAACTGCTAGAGACTATAGACTTTGTTCTCTACGCAGACGTTTATTTTGACAAGAGTAACACTGGCTTTTATTGGATTGGATTCAATGGACACAATACTGGTATATATGTACTTTGTTTGTTTGTTTTTTTAGTTCCACTGTCCATTCGGACAGCTCAGGACAGCCCTGCTGGCTCTTTTCAGAGCCCTTCAATGGGGTAGCCCTCCCTACAAACAACCCTCCCCCTTGCTGCCATTAGGTGCAACGGCAGCGCCGGTTCGGTTCCCATTTACCTACTGGTCATCACCGGCTTTCGGCGGTACATACTTTTGTTTTCCTTCTCTATTTTACAAGCTCCAAATTACATAGGTTCATGTCAAGTCCAGGTCATACAGGTTCAAGTCAAGTCCAACAACCAAATTTCAGGTTCAAGTCCATCTTCCAAAACACCTGGACAATAGGTTCAGGTTCAAGTCCACTGATCTTTTAAAAAAGTATTGAAATTTTGCATTGATTGCAATTTTCTGAGCTATATATACCTGTCTACTGGCAGTAAATGACCCAAATCAGACTTTACAGCGGAGTACTTTCAGACATATTCAATTTGAAAAATAGGTGGAAAAAACATGAAACCGTTAAATTTTTGAGCAATCTAAACATTTCACTCAAAAATTAAACCTGTTTAGTAAGTCTAACAAAACGGAACAGGTTCAAGTCCGGCTGAAATAAAATAGGTTCAGGTTCATTCAAGTCCATAAATTTCAGGATAAAAACCTATCGTTAAGTCCAGGTTCAGTCGGACTGCCAACAGTAATACATACATACTCCCACTATGGAACGTTTAACCTATAGCATAGTGTTGTTATGACTACTAGTCAAAGTCAAAGTCATAGTTAATACTTTTGTGATATGGCAATCAAACGGACAGGTAGTCAAAGTCAAAGTTTGACTACCTTCGTTACCACAAATATGTAGTCAAACGAAAACCAGATAGTCTAACGGTTTGACTATGACTACATTTTGTTAAAAGCAGCACGGTTTTCACCTGCCTTTTACCACTTATTTGCTGTTCGCAACAAAATATTTGGCAAACTTGTTACGTTTCAAAGAACTTTAGAACACCAAGACCAAACAACCTATTTTTAAAAAATTCTGAAGCAATGACAAATGTCAGTCAGTGAATCTCTGGTTGATGCAAGATTTTCTGTGAGGGAGGGTAAAAATATTACATACTCTAAGAACAGTAAAATACCTTTCTAGAAACGTTTTGCGCAGAAAGAAGAACATGAGATGAGAGAACTCAAGAATTCTCATGGTTTCACATGCAAAAGCCTATTTGCATGTTTTGTTTCACATTTCACATGCAAAATGTTTCACATTTCACATGCAAAAGCCTAGTTTTATTCTATTTTATCACATTCTCTTGTATCGAAAATTACGACAGAAAAAACAATTATGCACTCATGCGCTCATTTTTGTGGCTAATTATACGATTCATTTCGAAGTAAACGATTTACAGATGCAATCACAGCTCTTTCAGGTTAACTGAACCTAATAAATCGCCGACAATGTATATTCGGCTATGTTTCAGAAAGTAGTCAAAGTAGTCAAACCAATGGTCGTAGTAGTCAAATGGTTTGACTACGATATAGTCAAATTTGACTACTCTGGTATTGTACTCAAACGGGCGGTAGTCATAGTCATAGGCAAACGGAAATTTAGGTATTGTAACAACACTACTATAACTGTATAGCAGAACAGAACATTCAGTTGAGACTTTTGCATTTCAGTGGGGTTATCCTTTACAAAGTTCAACCAAATAGATAAACGCAAACTGGTATACAGTTCATCGGTAGCCGACCTCGAGACACATGCGGTCATCTATCACCCCACCCATTACAGTCCACTGATGGTGTACGACGAATATGCCTCTCCAAAGCTGGTGCTACTCAATAACAGTGCCAAGTTGGACAGAGATAAGATTAGTCAGATCCGCCATGGCGAGCCCAGGGTCTACCAAACTTCAAATGGTCTGTAACTTCATTGCTTTACTTCTTCTTTGTTTCACTTCCGATCCGATCCGATCCTATGTGCGGGGGCCTTGCGGCCTACGCTCAGACCATACATGGGCCGGCAAAGTGGGTTGGGGTACAGTGGGAAAATATCGAAATTATTAAAACATATTAATATAACTATACATATATGTTTTTTCGCCAATCAAACATATAAATAACACGTATAGTTATATGTTTCTGAAAATTGAATATGCACATATTTTTAAACATAAAACATATTTGTGTAAAAGTCGCTTATTCACTTATATTTTGTCTTGATTGTCGATAATTCAAACTTGAGATTCTGAATTTCCTGTTTAAAACGGTTTGCAACAATTTAGATAGCATACTCAGATTCAATAAGTTTAAGTGAAAGTCAGATTTTGGAAAAGTTTACTGTCAAACAGCAACCAAAAGTCTGGAAATCATGAATTCCTATAGCAAAAATATGTATATGTTTCCAGAAACATATTGGCCTCAAAACATATAAATACAAAACATATATGACATGCAAACATATTGAGAAACATAAACATATATGTTTTTCCAAAAACAAACATATTTATGTTTTAAAACATATACATGAAACATATATGTTTCCCACAGTAGTTGGGGGTAGTCAAAATTCGAAAACTTGGGGGTGGGCCTGCCGGTTTGGGGGGGTGGCTGCGATTTTGGTGTATGGGGTCAGGAACAAGAGTCGGCTTCAGGTGGGTGGGGTCGTTTGGGGGGGGTCGAGCCCAAGTTGGGGGTGGGCTAACCTCCCCCCAGAACCCCGGCCCATGTATGGCTCAGACCTATGTGGTCCATTTCGCAACCCCCGTGGTTCGTCATCTCAGACATTTCCCTTCTATCACTGCCACCAACTCTAGCCATGCTGTTGGCGTCATGGTGATGTCAGCTCCCAACGTCCGCTTGGTGCGCCCCTGGTGTGAGAGAGGCCCTAGGGCTAGTTGGTTTCCATAGTCAACTCCTGACGTCATTGATCTTCTCCTCCAACATGGCTTGCTTTGGAACGGCTTCGGTGCAATGGCACATCCAGTCGGTTCCCATTTTACGTACTTGCTGTCACCAGCTTTTGGTGGCCCGGGTGGGGAGCTTTGTGCCGATGACCAACTCTTTACGGTAAAAAACTTGCCGTGCCGAGAGGTGAGCGCACGGCATCGCGCACAGTGGCTTTGCGGCCTGAACCACTACACCAACTGTGCGGGCTTGCTTCACTTCATTTCTAGACCTGAACACATGGCTGATTGCCTACTATAGTAGCTATGACCAGAAGCGCTACTGCATCTATCGTCGCAGACAAAAGTCATTTTGTATGCCTCAGCGCAAACTACCCTACCAATCAGAATTCCAGTACGTGAATGGCATTAAAGTTACCACACGTGACAAGAAAACCGAACGATGTTATCTAACACTGTCTGTAAGCGTTTTACTGCAACACTGTTTATTATATAGAAATTTCCCTTTTGATCACCAGAGTCGAACAAGTCCAATGCCAATGGTTGTCTTTGTGCACGATGGTCCACATTATCTTATTGATGATGATGAGCTGAATGGTAACGTACAACTGTTTGCAAACCGCGGCTACGCTGTCTTACAAGTAGTGTTACGGTTACATACAGTATTACACCTTTGCATTCGGTACTAACTGAAATATTCAGTGCAACTTTCGAGGGACCGAAGTGTATGGCAAAAAATGGAAGCAAGCAGGTTACGGAGAGTGGGGTCGGAAAATGATCTACGACATTGAGGATGCTGTGAAGAAGTTGGTGGCCTCTAAGCTGGTTGACCCTGACAAGGTGGCCATTTATGGTAGAGGCTATGGGGGTTTCGCCGCATTGGCTGCTCTGTCAATGAGGAAGAATTATTTCGCTTGTGGTATCTCCATCGATGGGCCCCCAAACCTGGTGAACATGAAGTATTTTGGACGTGAATGGGGACTGCTTCAACCAAATTCATTTTTGATCAAGAGTTTAGGAGCTAACCCAAATACTAGCGAAGGTACTTGTTTCTGTCCTCTTGTACATTCACCTTGTTCCAGTTTTTTATTAAAAGTCTGTATGAGGAAGAAGTAAGACCATTTTGAGAAGCCATACCAAATATGTAATGCCTATGTATTTTAGGAGCAAAGTTCCTGGCAGACCAGTCACCAATATTTCATGCTGCAGCCATAAACAAGCCACTGTTAGTTATACAATCTGAGCTGAGCGAAAGTGTCCCACGAACTGAATCTGGTGAGTTTATCTTTGGATGTGGAATATTGTACAACAGTTTTACCCTAATTGACTAAGCCAAATTTAGATCTGTTTGTCAGTGTGCTGACCCAGCTAAACAAGTCAGTGTCCTACATTGTGCTGGAAGGTATAAGCGACTACACATGGCTAGAAACCTATGAAGATGACCTTTATACCATAATTGAGCAATTCCTGCACAACTGTCTTGGAGGTCGCGCACAACCACCTTCAGACACCTTCAGCAATACCAGTGCTCGTTTGATGCAGTGTGGAGAACTCTGCAAAGGGGCTGGTCAGGCCTGGGCCGAGTTTTGTGCTCAGTGCAAAAACAATGATTAGTCTTGATGGCACAGTCAAAATAAAGTTTTGAACTGGAAAACATGATTTATATGCAGTGTTATCTTCTTGTGATAGGCGACGCATTAGAATGCCTTGTGATTTCTAACACCTCCAACCCCTGCAAATCCGAACAAAACTAATAGCATCACGCTCCACACCAAAACAGAACAAATTGGAAAAACGCAGCACTCCCAAATACATTGCTATGGCTGATGGCAACATGCACAACCCATGCAAATCAGGTGAGTGAACGAAATTTTTATGTGAAAAACAATTTTCTCCTACTTTCACAACGCATGCCAGTTTCATCACAGACAGTTTAGTAACAGAGATTCATTTTCAAAACAGTACAATTCAAGAGACAATGATTAGTAGGAGAGAGTACAAACAAAGCAGAGCCAACGAAAACAATTTGTATGAAAAGAGATTGAGAGTGGATTCAGGTTCTGCCTGGCGGCTTGGTTTCCAAGAAGCAGTCAGCATTGGGGTCGTTGCAGGCGTCATAGCAGGACACCGAATCGCCTCTTGGACCAGTGACGTTGTAGCGACAGCACAGCTCCTTGTGACCGAATGAACACATCACTCCGTCGCCGCTCTTACTGGTCTAAACAGAACGGATAACTCAATAACTACTACTTCATCAATACGAATTACAAACAGTTCCCCAAATTGGTACCCCAAGCCTCAGTCTTTGAAGTTCAAAACGTTTTATGTAGTACCTTGACACGTTTTGTTCCAGGGTGGTCTTTGCAGTTTCCTTTACAGAAGGGCGTGGTTCCAACCCAGAAGCCAGTGCAGCACTTGTCCATCAGCAATTCGTTGAGGGCGTGGTAGCAGGGAGCCTGAGGGTTCTTGCACACTCCAGCGCACGACTTGAACTGCTTGGTGTGGTACGGCCCTTGACCCAGCGGACAGCAACTGGCGTGCACCATGTGCTCTTTACCGTACCAATGAGAGATGTTGCTTGCGCGAAACTGAAACGCTATTGCCAGTACTCTATCAATGTTGAAGAGGACAGAATAGAAGCAAACGCACACTCAGTTTGGGCGAGGGCACAGAGGGCAGACGGTTCTTACTGCATCTCTCGAAGGCGCTCTGCACTAATCCCGCTTTTGTGTTGCTCAGGCTGGCATAAAGGCCGGAGGCAAGGAACATAATTCCAATAGCAGGGGCAAGGGCCCAAGCCGGAGGAATTGCAGCCAGAAAAAACAAAGCAGGACTAGCAACACCAGTTAAGTAACCGGCAGCGATCGAAGGTAGATAGTGCGTTTTGCCATGGGCGTCGACCAGAAAGCCTTGACAGCAGTACTCCTCCAGACTAACCTTGGACAGATCGACCGGCCCCTTGTTCTGTGTGAAAGGAGGTGGCGCCATCCTGGGGCCCATGCCGAACCCAAACCTTCTGCGCCACGGACCTCTGCCCATGCGACCTACAAATTCCTTTGGTTAGTTGGTTAGTTGTGAATTTTCAAACTAAAATCCCTGTCAGTTGTGAATTTTCAAACTAAAATGCCTTCCTCACTTCACTGCCCTGGAAGGTGAGAATAGCTTTTACATTCTTTCTAAATTTTGGAGTGTCTGTAGATGACGCAAGAAACGTAAGAAATAATTACCGCGGTTGCGCCACATTTGGTTTCTCCACTGTCTTCGGGCGTAGAAGTTCTGGTCAGGCGGTGCTAAAATTTTGAAAAACTGGTAGCATGATACAGAGCAAGTTGGGTTACTTACCATAGCCGCGGAAAGGTACAAAGCGTTGCGCGGCCCGCTTACCTGAAACAAATAAAATGCGTTTGTATTTGCATCCATCAAAACTGCAGAATCTTGATCGCCACTCCCTTGAAAGCTTTAGAAGGAATTTTAGAGATTCTCACTCCAAAAATACTTCGAACTTTTGCGTGAACCCCTGAAAGATAACCAAAAGGTTTTTACCGTAGCCGGTGACAGGTACATGGCGTTGTCGAGTAACCGGAATACCTGAAATAAATAGAAACTGACGATTTTAGGCATCTATTTTCAGTGAAAATGCAGCGCCATAATTAACAAGCAGGCACTTGGAAACTTTTCAGATATTCAGAGACTCAGATTGCACATTAACGTACTTTCGTCCAGCCTACCCATACACCAATCCTTGTGGGCGCAAGTTACCTGGCCTTAGTAAAATGGTTCAAAAAGGTAACCTCACACGCACCTGGAGACAACTGGTCCTGGTTTGGTTCAGCCACAGAGTAATCTAAAAC
>JASANB010004494.1:0-42222 GCA_030248155.1 Sabatieria punctata | reverse complement strand
ATGTCTGACAGAAACAGTGGGGCTCTTCGATTCCGACATCGGCGCAGGTTCGTTGGTCACTCAGCGGTCGCAGCAAACTCTGACTGGCTGGAAAATGAGTACCAGTGTCTGTCAAAACTTTGGCCTCTGTAAAGTTGCCCCACCAGTGGCGTCTCTGACTGTCGATGATATCGTGGAAGGTTACGTGCAGATCATGGTTGCTCGTCAGCAACTGAAAATTAAACACAACCATTTTCAGGTGTAAAATCTAGAATGCAAATAAATCCCAATACCCAATACCCAATACCAATACCTGAGACCCCCAATACCCCAATACCAAATACTTGCATAGCTGGAACAAAAATTTCATTTCAGTGGACAGGTACATTCTAGTTGTGTACACAAAATTTTTGACACTGAAATTTATATTTTTAAGAGGCAGGTTGGGCCGCTGCCCAAACAGGGCGAGAAAATTTTGAAAAATTAGCCTTTCAGAAAGCATTTAGAGGCAGTTTTAGGCGTAAAATTAGCAGAAATTAACAGTTTTGGTAGTTAATATTTCGTAATTCAGTCCTGTTTCGTGCTTCCGGCGATTTTTTCCTAACTCGGCCAAAAATTGTGTGCACCACCGCAATATCCATGGGTACGGTGCTGGTACATTACGGTGACATTAAATGTCACCATTTTTATTTTAGATAAGAACAGAGAAACTAATTACTGGTGTAGCGCTTACAAAAGCGTACACTTTGGGGCCGTCCATAAACTATGACGTTCAAAAATTCAAAATTTTGCACCCCACCCCCCCCCTCCGACGTTTACCGACGTTTTCATCATCACCCCCCATAAAAATTACGACGTTTGGGAGGAAACCCCCCCCCCCCCCGAAATAAAATTTTCGAATTTTCGTTCAAAATCTTAAGCTCCTTTTCTGACTGCGTAATCACAAATGAATAATAGAAAAATTTATGCCTGTGCACATACATATTTACCAGTTAGTTTCACCAATCTTTCAAGAATTTATTTAACTTTCAGTTAAAAAAGAGTCATTCAAATCGGTTGAGATTTGCGGTTGCCATAGTAAAAAATCTGCTGGGTTGTTTCTAGCCTGCCACTATAGACAGTAGATGGTTTACTAATTGTTCATGTTTATGCTTCAGATAGCTCTGCACTTCATTTCCAGCCAGATGAGTTGTTGAACAGCCCCAAGATACTGATGACTACATTTTTGTACAGTGCGATGAATACATAAACAATGAGAACTTCAAAACCGTTGAGGATGAACTGTGGCGCAACAGAGACGGATGATCTGCTTGACTGATCTTTTAGACCTTATAGACCTTCTTGGGTTTGCTCTTTTGTCTGTGTTGGTCTGTGACCTTGCAGTTTCTAATGAATGGTCTAAACAAAAATTGCGTAATACATACATACATACATACATACATACATACATACATACATACATACATACATACATACATACATACATACATACATACATACATACATACATACATACTACTGTTGATTGGGTATACCGAACCCATACAGAAAAATGGGTATTTTTGGGAATACCTACCCAATAAATACCTACCGATTCCAGGTATTTTCATAAACACCCATACCCGGTATACCGATTATTTTGGGAATACCCAGGTATTTGGGAATCGGTATTTTTCATCCAGTTAGGTGCAATTTTTATGGAAAATTGCCTATGATCACAATGTTTTCCGCCCCGGTAAGGTATCCTACCCGCCTGGCCGCCCAGCCCCAGAAAGAGCCATCAATCATCGCATCGTTATCTCGTTCAATTCAGGCCAAATAAACAGCTAGCATAGCAATGTGACCGCTACTGCGAATGAGTTTATGGCAGCAAAGTACTGCGCTAACAGATTAGCAGTTTACAGTAGTATAGATAGTACATGGTCAGCACGGTATAGTATTACACTTTGTCTTAATTTTAGAGCAAGCGGTAGCACTGTGTTATGCCACTAATTTGTTGACTCCAAATTGTTCTGTGCTGCGAGTAGATCTGCCCGTAAGAAAACTCATCGAGGTGAGGTGAGTGGCGTACTGTGCGCGCGTATTTAAGCCATGCATCCTGGCCACACGTTGCTTTAGCAGACGTTCGACTACGTAGGTCAGCCGGCTCGTCAGTGGCGAAGAAATACAAGATGTAGGCGAGAGTGGAGAGTGGCAGTTTGCTTCCTTCAACCATCGAGCCATTCCTTATGGTTTTCTGGCTGCCACATTTTGGACAGCCCCAGACGAAACCGTCAGACAGTTGTTCCTTTTTCCGTTCGGTCATTTTGTGGCCCTGAGCACACTTTAAGGACGTTGCAATTAACCATAACTCGCGCAGCCAATCTAGTGTTGTTATGACTATAGTCAAAGTCAAAGTCATAGTTAATACTTTTTGTGATATCGCAGTCAAACAGACAGGTAGGGCCCGACCGGATACAAATTTCTACCGGATCCGGATCCGGATCTGGATACGCCCATATCCGGCCGGATCTGGATCCGGATATGCCGGATATCATTGATCAACTTAAAAAATTTTTTTGGTGGTACCAAATGGTCATCAACTTAAAAATTTGGTGGCACCTACCAACTGTAGTTCAAACTATGGTTGGATAATATCGGGTTTTTGCGATACATGTGATATTGCATATATCATATGCATGCAAAAATGAGATATGTACATATTTTTTGCATATTTGCATATTTTATCACCGCGGCTAGAAATTGATAACTGGACGCTTTCCAAGCATTTTCGAGTTTGGTCGGAATGTCTATGCAATCTTTAGCATTTATTAGGCATACCTATTTTACAGATACAGACCTCATCTGAAAAAAAAACAGAAGGGGGAATACAGTTTGGCATGAAAGTTCAGCTCATTTCGTAATTTTTAGATAAAAATGGTTGACATACAGACTTTTGGCCAAACTATTGTTTGTATGTTCAAATTTGTTCTCTCTAATGTGGTATACTTAGCCGACCTTTTGGTAGACCTGTCCTAGTTTTACAAACTAAAAAATTATGAATTTGAAAAATTTCAGTTGAGATTTCCATTCTTTGCGAGTTGAGTTTAGAGTCTCAACTCAAGCCATTCATCTCCATTCTGCAACTGAAAAGAGACGCTTTGATCTCTGTAAAGTACAAATTTACAGTATAAACTTGCCTCAATAATAGTTCGTTTTTTATTTTAGATTTTTTATTTTTAATTAAATGAAAAATTAGCAAAAACAAGGCGACTATCCTAAACATAGAAATCCAGTCTGCTTGGCTGTTTTGTGATATTCATTGTATCACATTAGTATTATTATCTTTGTTGAGTTTGTTTTGGCCAAGTCCTAGCCTGCTCGCCTTCTGTAGCTTAGAGCTATCCCCTTCCGAAATGAACTGACCCGAATTTTCAGATGTCATTTTTCAACGTAAATATTTCAAGAACCCTTCATCGGATCTTTGCCAAATTTTGCAAGTTAACAAATCTTTATATGGACTTAAGAACCTGAAGAGCTCAGCTTTTTCACAAAACCGGTTAAAATCTGGCGGATTTTTACTTTCAGTCAAGGTGAAAAATTAGCATTGTCAAAAATGAGGGTGTTATCCTTTGCACAGAAATCAGGGTTATACGAACTACTGGGGTCATAGATTACAATCGCCTCAAGAAATTTCTAACAAGCATTCGGTCGAATGCAATATTTATGTTCAAAATACGTAAAAATCACGTTTTCTCATCTGTGACTGATATCCGGCATATCCGGCAGGTAATATCCGGATCCGGTACCGGATCCGGATATGGCCATATCCGGCCGGATCCGGATCCGGATATCCGGTCGGGCCCTACAGACAGGTAGTCAAAGTCAAAGTTTGACTACCTTGGTCACCATAAATACATAGTCAAACGAAGACGAGGTAGTCAAACCGTTTGACTATGACTACATTTTCTTATAAGCAGCGGCTTTTCAAGCATATTTTCCACATTTTTACGGTTCGCAATCGCAACTAAATATTTTATAAATTCGTTTCATTTTTAGCTCTTTAAAAGAAAAACAACCCTTTTCTCTAAAACTGTGAACTGATAACAGGTGTCAGAATACATGTAACAGAGGGTCTGCCTCCATCCGAGTTAGGCCAGACCCCTCGGATGGGGAACCCCTACCGAGACGATTTTCCCGAGCCCCCTCCGATTTTGCTGGCAGATAATTTTTTGAGCAAATTTTAGCGATTTTTTACGATTTCAGACACAAAAAATGGTAAAATCGCCTGCAAAACAGGATTTTTTAGCTGTATCTCAGTCAAAATTAGCGATTTTTGGCGATTTTTAGCCAAACATCCCCCGCCGGCACCAGACCCACCAACCCCCATCCCATCCCCCTTCGGCGGATGACCTGTTATATGTATGGGTTGTCAGTCAGCAAATCTCTGCTTGATGCTAGGCAAATTAAACAGTTTGGTCAGGGTGAAACTTATGACATACAATACAGTACAATACCTCTTTTATGGAGCAAAGAAGAACAAGAGAAAAATCAAAAACTACTTTGATTTTACACCAAACTAAACCGGGTATTTGCCTATTTTTGCGCTATCTTTCCGAAAGATGCTTTTTACATTGAAATTTTTGAAAATTAAACAATTCTGGGTTAATTTTTATCAGTTAACTATACTGTTTATTTCAAAGTAAACACTTGGTGACTGAAGCTTATAATTCGCTGAAAACGTCAACTTTGCCATGTCTCAAAAAGTAGTCAATGTAGTCAAACCTGTGGCCATGGTAGTCAAACGGTTTGACTACATTAAAGTCAAATTTGACTACCTTGGTATTGTACTCAAACGAGTGGTAGTCATAGTCATAGTCAAACGGAAATTTTGGTATTGTAACAACACTAAGCCAATCCAACGCTGACTTTTCTGTACACAGTTTCTTTCCGATTTCCATTACATTCGGGGCCATATTAGAATAAAGCCACAGAGACCTCAACACGTTTAGAGACTCGGCGGGCGCCTGTGTTAGTTAGTCACTCGGCCAAGCTGGTTATCTAATTAGCTTACACAAATCTGTGAGGGCCAAGCCGCCGTCAGACTTATTTGTGATGGATGACGGGCCTCTCTGGTTACGTATACAGGTGGGGCGGCGGTGTTCTAGAGATACATGCGTACTTGCTAGCCTCTCTCAAAATGGCCCCACCTCGCCTGGCTGGTCTCAGTCGCCACTCTGCTACCACCGCCTACTGTACGTGAAAGCCTACAGGCATAGGCTCAATTGGTCAAATATTCTCTGAGCAGGTTTCAAGCTGGCGAAGGCTTCTCTCGGTCTGGTGCTGCATTGCCTCAAAGACTGTTGCTGTTTCCGGGAAAGAGTGTCTAGTCGCATGTTTCTCAGAGCGCGGCGAGGAGTGAAAGCAGCTGCCCTGATTCAAGCAATGGTAGATCTTACTAAACCAGTGGGTGAGACCGGGTTCGTCGGAATTTACAAGAAGTTCAATCAAAAGCACGTCTTTTACACCTGAGGACCTGGTGGACCGGTTCTTCCTTGAGATGAGAGCTTGAGCATCACGATGGAAGAGTACTGCACGGCGCTCAACGCGGACATGGCCACTGATCCCTGTAACGGGGTTTGCCAGAACTGGCAAGAATATTACAACGATCTTCTGGATCATTTTCCGATATGTCCGTGCCTTAGTAATAGTAAGTATTTAGAGAAGGTCAACTTTACTGTACATACTGTTTTTGAGTGTTTTAATAAACCGTATCGAAAAAGATAATTTGGCTCCTACATGCTGACGAGTGGCGTACGTACAGCTTGCTTAGTCCGACCGAACAATTAAGTACTGGACTGAGGCTATGCTATAGGAGTCCCGGCAATAAACTCTGCTTATGTAGGTGGATTTAGCTGAGAAATCAATCCCGGTGCGTTTCGTTAGTTAAAAAAGGGCGGCTCACTCGCGATTTTTAGGATGTTGTGGCACTAGCAATAAATACAAAGTATGTGATAAAGTCTCGTCCTAAATAATGTTAGCGGGATTGGTCAACTTCGCCTGTTTTAACAAGCCGCCCAAGCCGCCGGGCCGCCCAAGCCGCCAGGCCGCCCAACCCGCCAGGCCGCCCAATCCGCCAGGCCGCCGAATCCGCCAGGCCGCCCAAGCCGCCCAACCCGCCAGGCCGCCCAATCCGCCGTCCACCCCCTTAAACTTTATTTTTACTATGGGGTAGGATATCTTACCGGGGCCATGTTTTCTTTGTAATATTGTATTTTTGGGCACCCAGAATCTCATTGTATTTACGATATCCTACAAAATATCGAATTTGAAGGGTTTTTAGTCATTTGTCCCAAAGTTGCTTTGAGAAAGTTCTACTGTAGGTTTTTTGTTTCACTCCACATGGCTACTACTTATCAAATCTAATGTAGTACCATTGTTCTTGAGTAGTACCTACGTACATATTGATGTAGTGTAGTTTCATTCAACAAAGGTCGCAAAAATAGCCCCGCGTTGGCACTGCGCGCTAGGTCTCTACATATACTGTACACTGGCAGCTGGTCATAAAACTATGGTACACATGGAAAATTTCTCTGAGCCAAAAGTATTCATAGAAACGATTTTCACTATAGTGAAACTAAAAATAATTTAAGAAAATGCCTAAAAACTGTAAATCCCATTACTTTTGATGAATTTCCTTTGCCACCGACCTTGAAAATTCAGAGTTTTGACCTTGCGAAACATTTTCAGGAAATACCGAATAAATACCGGTATACCGGTATTTTTTCGAATACCTACCGATACCGAACCGATTCCTGGGTACGCCGAAAAATACCTACCCATACCGAACCGATTCCTGAAAATCCCATACCCAAACAACAGTAATACATACATACATACATACATACATACATACATACATACATACATACATACATACATACATACATACATACATACATACATACATACATACAAACAAACAAACGTACGTGGTCGATTCTCTCGCGAACTGGCTCTTAAAAACTCAATATGAACATGCTCAATATAGACTCTTTCAGTACCGGACTGTGTGGTTTGTTTTTGGCTGGCGACCAACTGTTCGATCGGCCAGGGCGCGCTCTTTCAAATGAGACCGAAATCTAAAAGATCCGACTTCTTAATCAAAGGCTGGAAGTAAATTCCTGTATTTTTGTGTCAACCTGTGCAGTTTTCTGACTGGATAAAATTTCTTTTAGGCCAAAGATGACGTTGTTCCGCAGCCCAAATGCCAAATTTGGCTACATCAATAAATGCAGAAATAATAGCGCTACAAAGTTCTGAAATAAAAAAGTGCAGTCTGGGGGGTATTTTGGGGGGTATTATGGGGTCAAAGGGGGTCGAAAATAATTTTTTTCCGAAATTTGTAGATGTAAGTAGTGTGTTTCAGAGACATACAAGCAACTAGTAAAATCCCCAAATATCAGTTCACAACTCGCACTAATTCCCGAGAAAATAAGCTCCAAATTTTTCGTCCCATAGTTAAGGAGCGAAAATTTCCGGAGCGCATTATTCCACTCTGGAGCGTTGAATCGAACTAATCTTTGCAGGTCCAGTATAACTCATCAGATGCTACTACAACACCAAATTTGGGCGGAATCGGTGAAAGTCAAAATTTCAGCTCTCAATACCAAGGGTCGATCGGCCCAGAGACCGGCTCTTAATACGCACGTGTAATTAACCATAAAAATCAATGCATAATTTGCATAATGCTTAATGGCTAATGAATTTTCAACAAGCTTTTTTCACTAATCTGAGTCGTTTTCCGCACTTTCCTAACAGTTGACAAATAATCTTGAAAGATTGTAAGCATGGTTTAGAATGCTTGAGGAGCTACAAGTAAGGATCAACTACTGATTTACAGATATTTATATATTTTTCATGTTATTTGACATTTCATGAAACATTTGACAACTCAGCAAGATAGCACCAGAGATGGATATTTTTCCGAAAAAAAACCCAGACTCAACGCCATCTATGTTTTCGGCAAAACTGACTCTAAAGTCAAATCAAAGCAGATAGTGTTTGCGTTGGACATACGTACAATATGTATCAATCTGACATACAGTAACAGTACTTCCTAAGAATGTCATCTTTTATGCAGCGCGATTGGTTTCCATATTTGTTAATTCTTGAAATGGCTCCACAGACACCGTAGTCAATACCATTGAATATGAGTTCAGCTTGGAAAAGTCCACCAGAAGGGGCCGCTTCAACAGTAATTCTGTATCTGTTCTTGTCCAAATGATAGTTTGCTTCAGTGGCATTGGATTCGTGGACATTGATTTCTGCATTCAGAGTGTGATTAAGAGTTAGTCTGGCACACTTGCTGTAGTTGGTCATTAGCGCATTCATGTGGTCTACCAGGGCTACTGTTGGCAAGTCCGACCTGAACCTTGACTTATTAATAAGTCTTTAACCTGAAATTTGAGGACTTGAACCTGAACCTGAACCTATATTATTTGAGCCGGACTTGAACCTGAATCTTAAATATGGACTTGATTTTCAGGTTCAAAACAACATCCTTCAAATGTCACAATTCCCTACTTCAATATCTGATTTTTCCTGTATTACCTGCTGAATTTATATTGCAGTCTGTGCATTTGCATGTTTGCTTGTTATTTTATGCCATTTAAGAGTCAGTCTCTGAACCGATCGAGTCTTGGCCCTTTGCCCTATTCAGACCCCAAAATTGAAACTTTGGGCTAGAGAGCTGTAAGTTGGTACACTAATACATACTTATGAGTTGTCTTTCGGCCCCAAAGGATTAGTGGATTTGACGCTCCAATCCCGAGATACAGCCTTCTGAAAATCGGTCCGCTTAACTATGGGACCAAAATTTCAAACTCGAATTTCTAACCTACCAGCTGGAGTTGAAAGATAAAAATTTGGGTTTTTGCGTAACTTTTGGAGTACTTTAAGAATCTGCAGTCCGATTTTGTTTTGGAAGAAAAAAATTTTTTTTCGACCTCTTTGGCGGGCCATAACTCGGCTGGAATCCCCCCTAGAGGCGCTTTTTTATTTCATAACTTTATAGCGCTTTTTATAAGCTCTATTTTGGTATAGAATATGGTACGATTGCTGGTGGCCAATCCAGTGAAAATTGCCCTCAAATGTCACGAACTCGAAAAATACGCATGGTTCACTATAGACATAATTTTCCGAATCGAATTTCTGACTTAATGAACGGAGTTGAGCTGTGAGAATTTGGGTTTCCAGAGTACTTTCAGTGTGCTTTCGGAATATTTAGTGGATTTAGCATTTCGAGGAAAAAAATTTTTTTTCGACCTATTTGGCGGGCCATAACTCGGCTGGAACCCCCCTAAAGGGTACTTTTTTATTTCATAACTTTGTAGCGCTTTTTATAAGCTTCATTTTGGTATTGAATATGCTTCGATTGCTCGTGGCCAATTCGGTGAAAATTGGCCGCCAATTCGGTGAAAATTGGCCTCAAATGTTGAGAACTCCTAAAAATTTGGCCTTCCAAATGAGGGAATTTTTCGACTTTGTAACTTATGAGGCCGATTTTCACTGGATTGGCCACCAGCAATCGTACCATATTCTATACCAAAATAGAGCTTATAAAAAGCGCTATAAAGTTATGAAATAAAAAAGCGCCTCTAGGGGGGATTCCAGCCGAGTTATGGTCCGCCAAAGAGGTCGAAAAAAAATTTTTTCTTCTCGAAATTCTAAATCCACTATATTCCGAAAGCACACTGAAAGTACTCTGGAAACCCAAATTTTCACAGCTCAACTCTGTTCATTAAGTCAGAAATTCGATTTGGAAAGTTATGTCTATAGTGAAACATGCGAATTTTTCGAGTTCGTGACATTTGAGGCCAATTTTCACTGGATTGGCCACCAGCAATCGTACCATGTTCTATACCAAAATATAGCCTATAAAAAGCGCTACAAAGTTATGAAATAAAAAAGCGCCTCTAGGGGGGTTCCAGCCGAGTTATGGCCCGCCAAAGAGGTCGAAACAAAATTTTTTTCTTCCAAAACAAAATCGGACTGCAGATTCTTAAAGTACTCCAAAAGTTACGCAAAAACCCAAATTTTTATCTTTCAACTCCAGCTGGTAGGTTAGAAATTCGAGTTTGAAATTTTGGTCCCATAGTTAAGCGGACCGATTTTCAGAAGGCTGTATCTCGGGATTTGAGCGTCAAATCCACTAATCCTTTGGGGCCGAAAGACAACTCATAAGTATGTATTAGTGTACCAACTTACAGCTCTCTAGCCCAAAGTTTCAATTTTGGGGTCTGAATACTGAGACTCGATCGGTTCAGAGACCGACTCTTAAATTTGCGCCGTCCGTTGTTTGTGACATGCGTGACATACAACTTTACTGAAATTGATGCATTGTTGTTACAGTATCACTTCGCGGCGCAGTAGGAAAGAAACCCCCACTAGACAGGGAGGAGTTGTGTTCCCCCCGCCCGCCAACCGCCCTGACTTTACAAGCTTGGTTTTAAGCTTATAGGCTTCTGTTCCAGCTCAGGCTTAGGATTTAGCTCCAAACGCCTTATGAAGCGCTTGCCTGTTTTCGGTTTTTACATTGTAAAAATTCTGGCGTGATTTCTAACCGATTCGGTTGCGGTTTTTTGCTTTTATTAATAAGTTTAGGGTTTGCTCTTGCTTCATAAATGTCAATTTAAAAAAATTATGATTTTAAAATTGTTTTATGGCGAAATGAAATTTTTAAATCTTTTTAAAAATAGAATAACTCGAAAACGGCTTGTTGTTTCAGCAAGCACACTTCAGAAATGAAAATTTTTATGTAAAATTTCACGCTTGAAAAGGACTTGAACCTGAACCTATTGTCCAGGTCTTTTTTAAACCGGACTTGAACCTGGACTTGAACCTGAAATTTTGCGCTTGGACTTGACCTGAACCTGAACCTGTTTTCAAAAGCCCGGACTTTCCAACAGTAACCAGGGCAGTTGATATGTTGCCAACTCGGGGGTCAGTCAATGGCAGCTCAGTGAATGTCTGACAGAAACAGTGGGGCTCTTCGATTCCGACATCGGCGCAGGTTCGTTGGTCACTCAGCGGTCGCAGCAAACTCTGACTGGCTGGAAAATGAGTACCAGTGTCTGTCAAAACTTTGGCCTGTGTAAAGTTGCCCCACCAGTGGCGTCTCTGACTGTCGATGATATCGTGGAAGGTTACGTGCAGATCATGGTTGCTCGTCAGCAACTGAAAATTAAACACAACCATTTTCAGGTGTAAAATCTAGAATGCAAATAAAACCCAATACCCAATACCCAATACCAATACCTGAGACCTCCAATACCCCAATACCAAATACTTGCATAGCTGGAACAAAAATTTCATTTCAGTGGACAGGTACATTCTAGTTGTGTACACAAAATTTTTGACACTGAAATTTATATTTTTAAGAGGCAGGTTGGGCCGCTGCCCAAACAGGGCGAGAAAATTTTGAAAAATTAGCCTTTCAGAAAGCATTTAGAGGCAGTTTTAGGCGTAAAATTAGCAGAAATTAACAGTTTTGGTAGTTAATATTTCGTAATTCAGTCCTGTTTCGTGCTTCCGGCGATTTTTTCCTAACTCGGCCAAAAATTGTGTGCACCACCGCAATATCCATGGGTACGGTGCTGGTACATTACGGTGACATTAAATGTCACCATTTTTATTTTAGATAAGAACAGAGAAACTAATTACTGGTGTAGCGCTTACAAAAGCGTACACTTTGGGGCCGTCCATAAACTACGACGTTCAAAAATTCAAAATTTTGCACCCCCCCACCCTCCGACGTTTACCGACGTTTTCATCATCACCCCCCATAAAAATTACGACGTTTGGGAGGAACCCCCCCCCCCCCCCCGAAATAAAATTTTCGAATTTTCGTTCAAAATCTTAAGCTCCTTTTCTGACTGCGTAATCACAAATGAATAATAGAAAAATTTATGCCTGTGCACATACGTATTTACCAGTTAGTTTCACCAATCTTTCAAGAATTTATTTAACTTTCAGTTAAAAAAGAGTCATTCAAATCGGTTGAGATTTGCGGTTGCCATAGTAAAAAATCTGCTGGGTTGTTTTAATCACTCTTGTTCATTGCCAAAATCAGTGTTTCAAATTTGAGGGCAAATACATCGAGAACCTACAAGCAGAGCATCTTAACGACAACTCTACCAATCGATAGTTTATTTGTCTTTCATTCAAAAAAAGATTTATTCAAATCGGTTGGGATTTATGTACGGTTGCTACAGTAAAAAATCTGCTGGGTTGTTTTTTTGCACACCCTGTACAAATCACGCTAACATACTGTATGTTGTACAACTACAAAAATGTGTCAAAAACCGTTTGACTTTCTCTGCATTCTTGCTTATTCTGCAATCGTCAAACCTTACCAAAAAAGGCCAAAAATACGTCAACGTTTTGCCTCAACCCCCCACCCCCCCTCCGACGTTCTGCGACGTTTTTCGGGGTACCCCCACCCCCCCTCTCTGAACGTCGTAGTTTATGGACGGCCCCTTTAGGAAATTCTACTAACGTTTAGTTGATTAGGCTGTCCATAAACGATGACATTCTAGAGGGGGAGGGGGGTCGGCTGAAATGCGACGATAGACAATAGGGGTTAGCAAAGAGCGACGTCGCTTTCTTCGGAATTTTAGGGAACTTTGATTGTATTATTTTCAATTTATATACATTCTGTCAAAGTTTCTACAATGCGGAAAAGCTTCCCAGAGTGGTTGTAGGTAATTTGTTTGTCTGTTGCCTCCTCAGTAATTGCTGTTGTTTTCACGCAGTGGCCAATTAACAGAACAGTTTTACCGGTGGAGAACAATTAAATAAATCCTAACAGTGAGTAAACACGACCGCTCGCCAGCGGGCCAGGCAGAGAGAATGGATCAGGGAGCTGCGCAATTATCACGCGGCCGCTGCGTCCCTAAGACATGGTATACGGCGCATATGTACATTACGATACAAGTGTACAGCAAGTAGTGTGAAGATAACTAGCTGACGCACTTCTGTAGTTAGCGCCGTACACATCAACCACCCTTTTCTTTCTTGAAGCGAAACCGCTAGTCCCATGAAAACCAGTCTCCAAACCAGTTTGGTGGCTTGCGGTTCCGCTGTGGGTAGCGTCTTTCTTGAGGCTGTGCTTGGGCAGGTTCTTGCACAGTGATGTCAGCTTCATACACGGACAGTCCCGGCTGCTCAACAACACGCTGCATGTTGCGGCTATTCCACTTCTGCCCATTCGACAGCAAGTAATTGAATTTGCCGAGCACCTTGACAACAGTAAGCACTTTGTTATTCCAGGGGCTGTGTCCTTTGGGTGTGTGTGGTCGTCTAGTGCGCACCTTCTGTCCAACATGGAACAATTGCCCTGAGCTGGTTGCACTTTTGTTGTCATGGCCACCCCACATAGGTGCCATTTGTTGCTGACTTTGCCACGACTGCTCATTGTCCACTCCTTCCTCTTTTTGAGCTGTTCGGCGGGGTTGTCTGTAGACTTCCCAGCCCAAACGAGGTCTGCGTCCAAAAAATTTCTGTGCAGGGCTGAGCTCCTGGCCCTCTCTAGGTGTTGCACAGAAATGGGCGAGCGACCTCTGTAGGCCTTCGTCCCATGGTAGGTTGGAGCTGAACGTCTGGATGTGGTGCTTGATGAACCGATTGAAGACCTCCACAAACGCATTCTGCTGTGGAGTGTACACTGGTGTTGTCTCATGGATAACGTCTCGTTCTGTCAGAAAGTTGCGAAACTCGTCGCTGACAAATTGTGGCCCATTGTCGGAGATTAGCTTGGCTGGGTTGCCATAGCGCGCAAAAATCTCCTTCAGCCAGCGAATAACCCTGCCTGAAGTAATGTCCTTCGTGCACAGGATTTCCGGGAATTTGGAGTAGTTATCCACAAGCACAATGATGTTCTTGAAGTGAGCAGGGGCATTATCGAATGGTCCAATGATGTCGATGGAAAGCTCCTCCCATGGCTCCTTGGGTGTGTACAGATGCTGGCCCTGCAGGCGCAGTTTGGGTGCTGACTTGGCTGAATTGAGACAGCTTCCACAGTTCTTGACAAAACGCTCTGCCTCTGTGGCCATGCTGGGCCACCAGTAGGTTTCTCTGAGCTTCTTCTTGAAAGCAACGATGCCAGGATGTCCTTCATGAGCCATGGACAACAGATCGGATCTGAGTGAGGTCGGAACCACAACCTGCACTTTGTCTCGCACGATGCATCCACGCTCCAAGGAGAAGTTGTCATGTAGTGTGTAGTATGGTGTTGACAGCAATGGTGGCGGCAGTTTCGACTTTACTGGCCACCCAGTAGAGCAGAAACGCTTCACAAGTTGCAACTGTGCATCAAGGTCAGTAGCCTTCGCGATTTTCTCCATTGAAAATCCTTTCTGCGTACTGCGGACTCTTTGTAAATTCGGCACCTTCTGTAGCCTTGACAATGCATCTGCCATGTAGTTCTTGCGTCCAGCCACATATTCAACTGTGTAGTCAAAAACATTGAGGCGATGGACCCAACGCTCGAACTTCTGAGATCGACGCTGGTTGGTCTGTCGATGGGCAGCTTCCGGTAAGCATAATAGCCCCAAGGTGTTGCCGTAGTTGTGAGCAACTTTGACTCCTCATCAAGCTCAATGTTGAAGTAGGCTTTCCGCAGGTCGATCTTGCTGAACAGTGTAGCAGAAGCGAGGTGTGTATACAGCAAGTCCTGAATATTAGGTAGTGGATAGAGTACCGGGTCCACATGCTTGTTGAGTGGAGACAGGTCGGAGGTGATACGTACAACACTTGGATCGTCTGCTTTTGCCACAACGACCATTCCATGCACATAGTCTGAGTGTGCGACCTTCTCCCAGATGCCTTGTTCCTCCATCTCCTTGACTGCCTTCTCAGCGAGTTGCTGAAAGCGCACTGGAATTGAGCGAACTGGTTGAGCAGGTGGTACTCTGGCATCAGGCTTCAGTCTGATTCGATGCTTGAATCCTGGAAAAGTGCCAATTCCCTTGCTGGTGAGCTTAGGAAACTGCTGAAGTAGCGGCAACAATCCTGCTTTCTCCCAGGTCTCAGTGTCCTTGGCTGACAGGCTAGGCACCTGTGGAGTTGCACCTCCAGATATGTCCAATGGTGACCCCGCATAGGTACCATTGACATCCTCTGGTGTTGGCTGTCTGGACGGCTGCGAAACAGTGCATACACTGCTACGCTTTAACTGGATAGTGATTTGCACTGGATCCAGCGCACGCATTGCATCCATGCCAAGTGTATTGCTGCAGGAATCGCCAAACACATACACTGACACGTTGGCGGTCCGTCCTTGAAACGACAATTGAGCAGGAAATTGTCCCTTGATTGGCACTTCAGACTGATCAAAATTGACAACCGGGTCAGCAGTCTGCAGTTGTGTCCCTCGGAAGTACTTATGGAAATCACTGTGAGTGATTCCAGTGACATCTGAGCCAGTATCAACCATCAATCGCAGTGGTTCATCTGGAGCATCATCTGCAGAAGCGATATGAACCTCACAGTAGGGTGGACAGGTTTGCAGAGCATTGCACGTTTTCTGGCCCCATTTGTGACTGCTGCGCATCTGACGTGTGAGTCGACACTGCTGTTTGGACTTAGGGCGAAAGGTAGAGCTTGGCTTGCTCTTACAGACTTTCTTGAAGTGACCCTCTTTGCCACAGTTATTGCAGATTTGACCTCTGGCGCGACATCTGGAATCCGTGTTGTCCACATGTGAAGGATCTCCACAATGCCGGCATCCTCTCTTCATAGTAGCCTGGCTGTTGGCTGAAGCTCTGGGGTGTGGCTGCTGAGGTTTGCGACCCTTTCCAACTAGGCCCTTGCCCCAGTTGTGCTTCTGGTTTGAGACAGCGCTGACCTGCGATGAACCTGGTGCCATCTTTGCAGCGTCCTTTCTTGCGCTCTCATCTGCCAACGCTAATTGAGTGAATCTGTCCAAATCCACTGCTTCCTGTGCTAGCAATTTCTCCTGCGTGTCACGACAGTACAATCCACGCACCATCTGAATGGCTAGCAGGTAGTCGATTAGTGTTCGTTCTTCAATGCGTCTGGTTCCCTCATCGACAGGGAATGTGCACTGCTGGATCAGAGTCCTGAGAACACGCAAGTAATCAGTGACTGGCTCTGTAGATCCTTGAGAGTGTTGCATGAAGTCGAACAGCGCTCTCACTGGGTTGACTGGTCTGTGGAACGTTTCTCTGGCTGCCCTCAGAAATTCCTGGAATGGTGGTGCAGGTTCTACATTGAACACAGGGTGACTGGCAAGTTGAGGCAGTGCAGCGGTGCCCAAAAATGACAGTAGAAAATCGTTCTTTTCTTGGTCTGTCAGCTTTGCCGTGTTGTCCCTGGTAGCATCTACTGCAGTAAGGAATGCACTGAAGAGCCTCTCCCACAGTGGCCATCGCAGAGGAGGTTGGTCATCAGTTGTTTGCCAGTAGGGCTGCGGTGCTGGAATGTGTAGACGTTTGGCTGCCATCGCTGTTGTGACGAATTTTGCTAATCAACGCCTGTGCGGTGATTGCAATGATGCGATGACTGCGAAATTCTTCTTCTAGGTAGGTATAGGTACTACCCAAAAAATACCGGGTCGGCAGGTGTAGTGTCGGAATCTGCACTATCCAGAGTACAGAATGAAGGTCGAAAATTCGCTATTCTGCTCCAACAAGCAGAGACGAATTTCTCTTCTGAGATGAGGTGAAAATTCGTTATTCTGCTCCCACAAGCAGAAACGAATTCCTCTTCTTCTGAGTTGAGGTTGTCCCCTCCGAGTAGCACGAAACTTCACCTCCGAAAGCGAGAAAACAACGTCCACCTCCGAGCTGATTGAATCCGCACCAAGGTAGCAAAAGGAAATTGCGGTCCTCCTCCGATTCTTCTTTTTTCTGCGATAGGTCGAATTGCCACCGTCAATCGCCAGTTAATTTGTTTGTCTGTTGCCTCCTCAGTAATTGCTGTTGTTTTCACGCAGTGGCCAATTAACAGAACAGTTTTACCGGTGGAGAACAATTAAATAAATCCTAACAGTGAGTAAACACGACCGCTCGCCAGCGGGCCAGGCAGGGAGAATGGATCAGCGAGCTGCGCAATTATCACGCGGCCGCTGCGTCCCTAAGACATGGTATACGGCGCATATGTACATTACGATACAAGTGTACAGCAAGTAGTGTGAAGATAACTAGCTGACGCACTTCTGTAGTTCGTCACTAGCTAGCTGACGCACGTCGTCTAAGGGGAGAGGTCCCCTAGAAACGACGCAAGGCGATTTTGGGGGGAGGGGGCTCCGGAAAATGGGGATTTTGAACGACGTCGTTTATGGATGGCTCCTTAACGGAAAACAGCCTACTACACCGAATCATCGATCAACCTTTTGAATATTTTTCAGATCAATTTTTCAGGTCAACATCGATTTTTCTCTATTTTTAATTATCCAATTTAGTATTGGGTATTGGGGGTAAAAACCCTAATACCCAATACCCAATACCTGGAAAACACCCCAATACACCCAATACCCAATACCCAATACCAGTTCGCACTCTAGTAAAATCTATTACAAAGCCTATAAATACAAACTTTTGAGTTTCTCAACATAATGGTCTCGAGTTCAGGATGGGACGATCTCAGATCCAGAGGGATGGACATTGAGAATAGTGGCATAGCGTCTTCGTATGTGCCGATCCTAGTTGATCTGATGGATGTGAACCGTTGGCCGTGGTCGCCCATTACGAAAAGAAAGGCGTTCTTCAGCAGCTCATAGTTTCTGGTCAGGAAATTGGCGAAGTCTTCATCCGCAAACCCAATCTGAAACTGACGTCGTTCTAACACAGGCTACAGTTATAAAAGACCACAATGTACTGAAATCGTCAAATTTGGACTGAAATACAGCTAAAGAGTACTGTTATTTTACTAGTGGATTTGTATTTTACTATTTACTAAATTTACTACAAATTCAGCTCTTCAATTTAATATTAATTTTTGTTTTACTACCAGGCAGCTCCGATTTTACTAATATTTGTTTTACTAATAAATTTACTAATTTTACTACTATTTTACTACGATTTTACTAGTCATTAGGAGCAATTTTGCATCAATGATGCTAAGATCTTATGAATAATTAATGTTGGTGCTAAACAGTAGCTAAATTTGATCATGATACGAGGATCTCAAGAAGTTTAGAGACAAAAATGTTTGAAATTCGACTGACATGTGTGCTCGCACACATCTTTTACTGCAAAATTGGTCAAAAATTTAGCTGAAATTAACCAAAAACTAGTAAAATAGTAGTAAAATTTTCATTTTACTATTGACGGTCTTTGTTAATTTAATTTAATTTTTACTTTACTATTGGCTCATAATTTTACTTTTTACTATTATTTTACTACTAGTAAAATACCACTAGTATTACTAATTTTTGTTTTACTATACTATAGTAAAATAACAGTACTAAAGAGCGCTGTTTTGTAGGCTATTATATTTTGGCAATTTTTGTGTCTGAAATTGTAAAAAATCGCAAAAATTTGCTCAAAAAAGTGTCAGGAAAAAACGGAGAGGGGGATGGGGAGGTCAGTCAGGGGAGGTCCCCATCCGGGGGGCTCTGGCCTAAGTCAGGTGGGGGGGCAGACCAGACCAGACCCAGACCCCGCTGTTACATGTATGACGCATACACATTCGGAAATCGAATACCAAACAGCAGCATGAAATTTTTTCTAGAACTTTAGACAGGAAAACTGCTAAAATTGTATGTAAAACAGCCAATTTTTAGCTGTATTCGAGCCATAATTAGGGATTTTTGATCGTTTTTTAGAACTGAATCCTTGAATTTGAGCGCAGACTCACCCCGACTGGCGCCAGAGCCCCAACCCCGCCTTCGTCGGATGACCTGCTACACACAGGCCCGGACCCCAGACCCAATTTGCAGGCAAACCCCAACCTCCCAGCCGGATTCTGGTGGTTTTCTGGAACTCTGAACGTTAAAAAGTATAAACAAACACTAAGTTGTGACCAAGATAGGGTTTCAAGACTGTTTTCAACCACAGATTAGGGTTTCAGAAGTCATAAATAGCGTTTAAAAGACTACATAAATCCTATTCAGGGCTTCAAAATCGCTAATTTTGGTTTCTGCCTACCTACATAATTCTGGTTTTTGAGGTCCTAATAGGTTATGAAGCCCTAATTTGTGTCTCAGAAATCCAAATTTGGGTTTCAAAATCTCTAAATAAGGTAAAAGAAATGCATTTTAGCTGTATTATATCGAATAAAACAGGTGTTTGCCCGTTTTTTATAAACAGAAACAACATTTTTTCACGTTTTAAAGCTAAAATAGGGTTTTAACGGGCATTTTTGCAGTTCAGATAGGAATTTTACCCGATTTTTAGTCCTCAAGAACTATTTTGAGCCCAAAAAAGCTCGCTGAAACCACACTTTTGGTCACCAAAAAAGGTCCCTGAATCCCGCTTTGAACATTGTTTGTTTGTTTGTTTGTTTGTTTATGAGTTCCACTGTCCTTTCGGGCAGCTCAGGACACCCCTCGCTCTTTTCAGAGCCCTTCAATGGGGTAGCCCTGTCTACAAACAACCCTCCCCTTTGCTGCCATTGGGTGCAACGGTAGCGCCGGTTCGGTTCCCATTTACCTACTGGCCATCACCGGCTTTCGGCGGTCTGGGTTGGGCTTTACGTCGACTACTTCCAGTCGCTTCGACCGGTTTCGAACCCACAAACAACCGCTCTCACGGATGCCAGGGCCGCCGTGACACACGAGATAGCGTAAACTATCCGTGGCCAAGACGCGACAACATAGTGCTGAAACCCTATTTGGGACGTGACGTGAAGTGAAGTGAAGTATTAGAGGTAAGGCAAGGTGAGGTGCGAAGGGAGGCCAAAATATGAATACAATGGATACTGTGTCGCACAGGGCTGCCTAAGTAAAACAACCATTTGGCGCAGTGAAAGTGGGAGGCAACATGATATATAAACAAAAGACAGCTCAATGCAAATATAGATACCCTCCATGCAGTGTCATGTCCAAGTGCAATGTTCCAGAAGAGCGCAAATTTGGGATGTGAATGGTCGTATTTCGACAGAAACTGTGTCAGGTAGTCGTACATGACATTGTGCAGCTTTGTATGACTGACGCATAAATTTCCGTTGGTGCGACAAACATCATCTGTTGAACAAGCCTGCATGTAAGGCCTATAATATTTGGAGATGACCATGCATTTATTAATTATTGGCTGGGTTCCCTTGGTCCCACACCCAAGTAAGATTTCAGTGACCTTTCCATGAGACTTGAGTTTATATACAGGGTGTCTCAAAAATGATCACATTTCGTTTTACTGCCATTTCCGTAAATTTTGACCCTAGGGTCCCCTACCTTCCCTACACCCCAGGGGACCCCCTACACCCCCCATTTGGTAATTTCAATTGTAAAAGTCGGTCACCGAAAAATGGAAACATTTCCTTTTCCTGTATCTTTTCTAATTTTTGACGGAATTGGATGAAATTTGGAGTGTAAACGCAGAAGTTCAGGGTAATTCATGTGTAAAAAGTTGACGCATGAACTCCAACGCTATCGTTAGAGCTTAGGCGATAATGTAATGCAACGTTTTTTCGGTGACCGGCTTTTGGTATTGAAATTACCAAATTTCACTTTTTTTAAATTTCTCGAGAATTGGTCAAGCCTAGTGCACCAAATTTTAACACATAAAATTGCCCGAGTTTGGGCACATATGGTCCAAATTTCAGCCTATTTGGTCAAAATTTGCGGAAATCGCAGTGAAAAGAAATGTGATCATTTTTTCGGTGACCGGCTTTCACTATTGATTTAACAAATTTCACTTTTTTTGAAATTTCTCGGGAATGAGTCAAGCCTAGTGCACCAAACTTTAACACATAAAATTGCCCGAATTTGGGCACCTATGGTCCAAATTTCAGCCTATTTGGTCAAAATTTGCGGAAATGGCAGTAAAAAGAAATGTGATCATTTTTTTTGAGATACCCTGTAGAACGACGTAACTGGCCAATCACGCGTTGTGTGCAGCACTGTGCATTGTCTGACAAAAAAGCGTGACTGACCAATCACTTTTTTGCACTTTTATTTTCCAATCACATTTATGCTAAAAACAGCCGCACGCAAAGCGTGATTCAATGTGGGGTACTACTCCAAATGGAGTAGCTTCTGCTAGTAGTGATGTAAAAAATTAATTTAATTGTAATTGAAATTCGCATAATTGACCCGTTTTTAATTTCAATTCAATTAATTTAATTTAATTGAAATTCAAAAGTTGTGCCATAATTTAATTGTAATTTAATTGAAATTCGACTGGAATTTCAATTATATTTTCAATTATTTCCTGTGGTGAATGTAAGGAAATGTGTAAGTGTTAGAGGCGCTAAGGACTTCAAATATAAACCTATTTAGGGTTTGCCACCTTTTTATACTGACCTCACTATGTTTTGTAATATTTTATGATCTGCTTTTTGTTTCGTAGTTCATAAAAGCCAAAACAGTGATTTTTGGATGTATGGTGGGTTGACTGACACCTAGTGTTGTTATGACTACTAGTCAAAGTCAAAGTAATAGTTAATACTTTTGTGATATCGCAGTCAAACGGACAGGTAGTCAAAGTCAAAGTTTGACTACCTTCGTTACCATAAATACGTAGTCAAACGAAGACCAGGTAGTCAAACCGTTTGACTATGACTACATTTTGTTATAAGAGGCAGGCTTTTCAGTCGTATTTTACCACTTTTCGCTGTTCGCAAAAATTTATTTGACAAATTTGATGCTTTTCAAGCACTATAGGACACCAAACAACCTTTTTCTCTAAAATTCTGACAACAATGAAGCGTCAGTCAGTGAATTTCTACTTGATTCATGTTCCACAGGTCCAAGATTAAAATCATGACATACAGTAGAATATGTACACTTTTTTATTAAAGAAACAACAAGAATTGGCTTAAAACACAAAGAGCATTTTACTCAATTTTACAGAGTTTTTTGCAGAGTATGCTGTTTTTGGTTTAAAATGAAAATTTTGGAGGGAAAAGAACAATTCTGCCGTATGTTTTAGTGCCAACCAGTGTTTGTTTCGAAGTAAATGATTTATTGATGGAACAACACCCATTTCAGGCTGACGCCTGGTGACTGAAACATGATAAATCCCTGAAAATGTCGATTTGGCTCAGTTTCAAAAAGTAGTCAAAGTAGTCAAACCAGTGGCCAGCGTAGTCAAACGGTTTGACTACGATATAGTCAAATTTGACTACTCTGGTATTGTACTCAAACGGACGGTAGTCATAGTCATAGTCAAACGGAAATTTTGGTATTGTAACAACACTACTGACACCCCCTTTTTGGCAAAGGTACATACCTAGGAAGTGATGTTGCTCAAAAATGCTGGAAACCTTTAGATTATGCACAGATATATAGTAATAATGAACTAACTGTAAATTTCCCCCAGAATGCCATTTTATGCGTTTTTAAAAGGCAACAATTTAAAATTTTCTCGCCTGGTTGGACAGCAGGCTAACCAGGTGTCTCTAAGCTTTTACATGGACATTTTTCTAAGTCCTGAGTCACTGTCACTGTTTTTTAACGGAAAAATTACAATAATTTTCAAAAAATTGAAAAAATAATTGAAAAACATTGCATAATTGAAATTTTCCGAGGTTCCATAATTTAATTGAAAATATAATTGTAATTGAAAATAATGGAAAACTATTTCAATTAATTTAATTTAATTTAATTGAAATTAAAAACTGAGCCCATAATTTAATTGTAATTGAATTGAAATTCAAATTCCATAATTTTACATCACTATCTGCTAGTAAGGGATATTGGTCTCGGCACCAAATGAAGAGAAAGGAGCACGTTTACCCGTAAACAAACACTACAATGACAAAAGGAATGCAAAGGTTGAGTACAAATCTCTTTCAATACATATCCAAACAAAACATGGAATTATTGCATTTATTTGCATGTTAATATATTTTTAGAAACTTGCACAATTTTGCTGAAAATTCATTTTCTGGACTTATGTCACATTAAAGGCTGTTGCTAGTGTAATGTGACCAAACTGAAACTTTTATAAACTTTTCTTGTGAAAAGAGTGAATTAAAATGCAAATATCCTAGAAAATAATGAAACCTACTCAGTTTACTACATCACGCTAAGCAATCCAGACTAGCATAAATTCGACTTAGTAGTCACTACGAACTAGGTCTACCCAGGACTTGGAAAAATGTCCATGTAAAATGATAGAAACATTTGTTTCGGCTGCTGCCCACCCAGGCCAGAAAATTTAAAAAAGTTACCTTTTAAAAACGCATAAAATGGCATTCTGAGGGAATTTACAGTTACTTAATCCATTTCATTATCAACACACAATCTAAAGGTTTTTAACATTTTTGACCAATAATACTTCCAATTCTTCGCCTCATAAGCGCCTCTAATACTTACGCATTTGGTCACAGGAAATAATGCCGCAGCGTGCGCACAGGGAGCAGAGTGGCGACGTACTAGTTTATGCCATAGCCAGGGTAACAGAATGATAATCTGACAGTCGAGCTGGCCAGTGGCTCAACAGTTACAATAGCCTATTACAAGCAGCCAAAATTTACATAAGACAGTAGGTGCGGCATCATAAACTCAGCCTTACTACAATGTATGTAGTCTCAACAAATAATTGAAAATGTAATTGAAATTCCAGGCGAATTTCAATTAAATTACAATTAAATAATGGTCTAACTTTTGAATTTTAATTAGATTAAAGTAATTGAATTGCGGATTTCAATTACAATCAGATTTATTTTTTACATCAGTACTGCATGAACGAATATGACAGTAGAACCCAACCCAGTATAATGGTTTACCGTAGGTAGTGCTCAGTGGGCTGTTTGAGGAAGCCTGCCTTATTGTATGTAAACAAATTCAACCAAGCTTCATCCTCTGCAAAGGGGCCGTTCATAAACGACGTCGTTCCAAAATCCCGATTTTTCGGACCCCCCCTCCCCCCAAAATCGCCTTGCGTCGTTTCTTGGGAACCCCCCCCCCTATGGCGACGTCGTTTTCGGTTTACCCCCCCCCGATAAAAGGGCAGTACATACAGTACTGTCACGTTTTTTTGTTACCATACTGCGCAATCAATAGAGTAAATCCCTACAACCACTCTGGAAAGCTTTTCTGTATGGAGAAACGTTTGATAAATCGAAAATAATGTAATTGAAGTACCCTAAAATTCATAAAAAAGCGACGTCGTTTTTTGCTAACCCCCTCCCCCTCCTGGTGCGTCGTCTATCGTCGCATTTCAGCCGACCCCCCCTCCCCCCCTCTGGAACGACGTCGTTTATGAACGGCCCCAAACCAAGTGAGATAGCTACTGTTTGCAAACTGTTTCCAAATCAGGTCCCAGTCATCGAAAGGAGTTTGGTGCCGTTCTTTCACGCTGAACTTGCCCCAAAACTTTCCTGCAATTTACTGCACATGCACATACACGAGCTGGTGTTTCTAAATTGCGGCAACTACCTGCAAGCAACGCTAGTCCGTTAGGAAAGGTGTTTTCTCCTGTTTTGCCGAAGCCTTCGAACAAGGTCGCCTTATAGAGCGTCTTGAGCACTTTCAAGCTTTTGGGACACATTCTGATGAAGTTGAGCCGCGACTCGGAGTCATAGACCATCACGATAACATGGTGATACCGCCTTCTCTGCTCTGTTGGCACTAACCTCTGTAGATATTTCAGTCGGTCTTCCAGTGGAAGTATTTGAGCGTGAAAATTGCTATACAGGCTGACAGTTCCATTGAAGCATTGAACGTGGATAAACTCGCAGTCTATTTTTGGGTAGTTTATTGTTTTCTGAAACAAAAACTGGCTAACAAAGACAGAGAAATACAGCAGCCCAGCATACAGGATCGAAGAAGGTTTTGTTTACATAACTCCAGGCCCCGTCATGCTGCCCACGCGCTATGCAGGCATAGAAACAAGTCAGATTTAGGTGTTCCCATTCGTCCATCACTGTCTGATTCCAAATAAGCAGTGAGTTTTCTGACAAAGCTGTCAATTCTGGCTGCGAATGGTCGCACACAAAAACTCCGTCCAGTGGCATATTGTACAATGGAATTTTCACATGTGGCATTACACTGGGATCGAATGGATCCAACTTTGGAATTTCACACTTGGCTTTCGTAGGCGGAACTTCATCGCTGTCTGAAAGTTTCTCTTTAAAGTATTTCTTATCATCCGTAAAATTTGCTGACTTTTTGGCACACCTTGCACAATGTCATACAAAAGCACTGGATCTGATTAGATTGTTCGGGCGGGGCCGCAGCCCCTGCGTTAGGCCACACTGCGGGCCCATCACGCACACCCACATACTGCCCTTCCTTCGCTACTAGCCGGCACACACGCTCGGTATCAGTCTGGGCAGGTCTCAGTGGTAGCTGTCCCCGTTCCCGTTTGTCTCAACAAATGTGTGGTATTGTAGCTTTTTTTTGGTGCAACGGCAGCTCCAGTTCCCATTTACCTACTCGCTGTCACCAGCTTTCGGTAGCCTGGGTTGGGCTTTGCCAAGTCTAATCCCAGTCAGACTGGTTTCGAACCCACTACAACTGCTGGGTATGCAGGGGCCGCCGTGACTCAGAGGCAGAATGACACCAAAACTCCCTGCCGAGCCGACCCAACTTTGAGGAGGTGTAGCTCTGGTTCCAGGTGGTTGCTGGTTACCGGGCATGCACCGATAGCCTTCCATTGAATATTTTAATATCAGCCAGATCCGTGAGATGACCCTGCTTCAGTGGCGTAACCAGGGGTGTAGGTAGGGTGTGTACACTCCTCTTTGCGGTGGAGTGGAGGTAGGGAGGAAAAATAAGGGAAATGAACTAACTTTGTACTAAAACTGTCATTTTATGCTCAGAATACCTTTCGAAAGCGAAATTCTCTCGCCCTTGTTGGGCAGCGGCCCAGCCAGGCAACTTCAAAATTTTACACCCCCCCTTTGCAAAATCCTGGGAACGCCACTGCCCTGCTTGCCCCGTCTAAGCTGACTTTCTCGCAAAATGCATCTTACATCATTCATGCTTTTGTAAAGAAAATATTGCCTCGCGACTTTTCTGTAGAAAAACTCGTTTAAAGTATGCAACGCGCCCAAACGCCTCTCCAGATCTTTCCCCTGGCGACCAAAATCAACAAAAATGTAGTAAAAAATTGAACTATTTTTTGTCGCCGGCCTTTTTTATGTTGAATTTTCAATGGCATGAATGTGTAAACGATATTGTTTTAGCCCGAAACGACTAAAAACAATGCAGGAAAGCGCTCAACCGGCGGAAAATTTGGAAGAAGCTCGCAAAAAATGTCTGTTGAGCAGAAAAATTTTAAATACATACACAGAGCGACAGTTTTTCTACAGAGAAGTCGCCTGGCGATATTTTTGCACACGAGTATGAATCCGCCTTTAAGCGCATTATTAATGGCTATTTTGTGTTTTCTAGGCGTGAACAGGGGCAGTGCCCCGACCCCAAGAAAGCTTCCATAAATATTTACGCACCCCTTCTACAAAATGTTGGCAATTATAGTATACAGACGAACATGCTATACATAATACTTCACTTACATAGTATGTAGTTGGTATAGAAAGTTGGAGTGAACGTATACATACCTAGAACGCTCATGACAATGTCATGTAGAATGCAAAGCGAAACAAAATCCGTCAATTAGAAATAGGGTGATCAAGGAGAAACCGGCCTCCAGTCAGAACGTAAAGAGAACACCTGAACGTGTTTTCACTAGGCAGTCTGTTTTTCTGATACTGTAGAGTTGAATAGTTGCTAGTTTTTCTGCTCAAAGTCAGTTCTGTTGGTTTTAAAACAGCGCCATCTGCCGCAGGTGGCGACAATTATCCGGTCACTTTTTTAAGAATCACTGTTGCATTTTACGTACTTTGTTTTTGATAGAACCAATTAATCGGAGTGTGGAGCCGCAACGCAACGCAACGTCAAGCCTGAACTTTCAACTGGTCGTCCCCTGCGCACTGTAGAGACGATGGGTCAGGGCTAGCGGGTTCTGCTCTAGTTTGGCAGGAAGGTGGAGTTCACAAAAAAATCGCTAAAAAGCGTAAAACTTGAGCTAATAAATCGTAAAAAAGCGCTGATTTAGCTTATGCAGTATACTGCTAGAAATCCCTGTTCTAGATGTCTGTCTTCGGAATTTCTAGTAAAATTATTTGTAAAACAACACTTTTAATTGTATTGCAACCCAAATTATCGCTATATATACCATTTTTAGCTGAAAACGATTTTGTGTTAGCTTGTTTAACATCATTTCTGTTTCGTCATCTCTACCCTCCAGTGTTTGATTTTCCTGGCCTTATATTGCTTAACACAGAAATTTTTGCATGCTATAGAACAGTTCAGAAGGAAAATTTCTAAGTAAAACTTCACTAATACCGTAAGGTTTGGGGCAGTTTTCATAAATAAAACTAATCTCGTACAAATTGGTGTGACAACCGCTGATTTCTTTTTGGTTATCTATCTGTATGCGAGAAGAAACCTCTATGCAGTGCAGAACTGGGCCGATACTCTCGGTAAAAGGAAAGTCTTTCCAAAACACGTTTGGAAAAGAAAGAAGACCTGCAGAAAACGAATAGAATGGCTTTGACTTTGGCATCTTGAGAAGTCCAAATGCTAGGCAATTCACAGGTATCCGATCCGATCCGATGTGTGGGGGCCTTGCGGCCGTACGATCAGACCTATGTTGTCCACTTCGCGACCCCCGTGGTTCGTCATTTCGGACATTTCCCTTCTATCACTGCCAGCCACTCCGGCCATGCTGATGGGCTCCACGTACTAAGAAAGTGCCTGACTGTACAGGTGATGGTGATGTCGGCTCCCAACGTCCGCTTGGTCCGCCCCTGGTGTGAGAGAGCCCCCAGGCCTAGTCGGTTTCCATGAACAACTTCTGATGTCATTGATCTTCTACTCCAACGTGGCATGCTTTGGAGCGGCTTCGGTGCTTAGGCAGATACAGTCGGTCGGTTCCCATTTTACCTACCAGCTGTCACCAGCTTTCGGTGGAGCTTTGTGCCGACGACCAACTCTTTGCGGCAAGAAATTTGCCGTGCCGAGAGGATGAGCGCACGACGTCGCGCACAGTGGCTGTGCGGCCTAAACCACTACTGTACACCAACGGTGCCGGCTCACAGCGGCATTTGATGGAGTTAGATGGCTTCGACATAATGCACGGAGAAATCAACATCCGATGGGCGACTTTGCTCGGGAGATACTAACAACGCACCGATTTTGCAAGACAAGATTCAGATCTCTTTCAAAGGATGTTTTCCCACCAACTCCTAGCGAATAGCGAGAACGCGCCAACGCCAGACAGCACGCCGCGTTGCTGCGCCAATCGGTGAGATGTACTCTCGAACGCTCGAATGGCGCTGAACTTGAAACATCGGAACTTTGGAAACAATCCGACGGCTTTCGTTGGTTGCATATCTGGAACGCAGCGCAGCGGACCATGCTTAGCGTCAGAATGTACTAGCTAGCCTCAAACATTTTTGTCAGACAGAGACGCCGTGTAAGAATTCATGCAAACAATGAAACGTCAGGCAATCATTTAACAATACAAGCTGAATACGTTTCCACATACATTTAGTAGCAGGAGCAGTAAATGTCAGGTCATCCGCCTAATGGGACGGTGTTGCATGCAAGCCGTCTGAGGTCAAATTTGTGGCGGTAATGCAGTGAACTTTGCTAGAAAACCGCTAAAAGGTGGACTTTCGGTGGAAAAATCGGCGAGCGCAAATACAGCTAAAAATGGCTGTTTTGCGGGCAGTTGTAGCGACTTTTTTGCTTGAAATTGTAAAAAATTTGCCAAAAATGGATGGAATTGATAGACTGATACGTCAAGACCATGCAACTCAATTGGTGCAGTTCAAATCAGACTGATTGAAATTATCAGATCTCCAAACACAACCTACAATGTTGTATGTCCTGCAGTGTTTATTCGTGTGCTAACCAACGGTAATCAAGTTGAATATTTCTTTATTTCAAACAAAAAATTTGATCAGTAAGAAGGCAAATAAGAGAGATAAGTGATCAGTCAAGACACAGTGAGATAGCAAGTGACAGAAAGTCGTAGTCTAGTTCGAGTTTAAAACCGCGTTCAGATCGTCGTAGACGTTCTCTCTAGGATGGTCAGTGTCATTTGGACTGGCCTTTGCCGTTGGCTTCCTTGAATTGCGCTTTGGATTTGAGTCGAAAACCGCGTTCAGATCATCATATACGTTTTCTCTACGAGTGTCAGTGTCGTTTGGACTGGCCTTTACCGCTGGCTTGCTTGAGTCGGGTCGGGATTGACTGTGCGCTTGGTCGACTTTGGCCTGGACGATTGAATCATTTGCGCCAAAACTTGTTCTTCGACCAATGGACCCATTATGGGTTCTGACGTTTCTAAGTGGGCCTGCAGTCTTTGTAGTGCCATTGGCTTGAAGTAGCGGCCATCCAACACCATCGAACACCTACGTACCACCTTCTTCACTTCACCAATTGATCTGATGAATCTCCAGCTTGAAAACAGGCTTCCGAACATGAAGAACAGAGCGATGAGTGAGACTGCAACTGACAGTAGACAGGCAAGCTTCAAGATCTGAGACGAGTCAGTCAGAAATTCGCTCATCTTGACCAACGGCAACAACACAACAAGACACAATGAAACTTAGCATGAAGTATGCCAACAATTATATGATGTTCTCCTGTGTACTGTGTAAGTTTGTTGCATTCCACAAATACCATTTGTGGTTCAATTCTGTCCTAACCTCACTCTGTCTAGTTGGTTCCACGCTGGGCTGGGAACAGAAGAACCAGTCGAAAGATGGAAGACATGTGGTTGTTGGTTTTCGGAACTGGAACTGGTTGGAGCAGTCAGACCAAAACTGGAACTGGTCAAGCTGTTGTCACAGGCGGTCAGACCAAATCTAGAACTGGTTGGAGCAGTCAGACCAAAACTGGAACTGGTTGGAGCAGTCAGACAGACCAAAACTGGAACTGGTTGGAGCAGTCAGACCAAAACTGGAACTGGTTGGAGCAGTCAGACCAAAACTGGAACTGGTCAAGCTGTTGTCACAGGCAGTCAGACCAAAACTGGAACTGGTTGGAGCAGTCAGACCAAAACTGGAACTGGTCAAGCTGTTGTCACAGGCAGTCTGACCAAAACTGGAACTGGTCAAGCTGTTGTCACAGATCAGACTGATTGAAGATATCAGATCTCCAAACACAACCAATTCAACAATAAAACAGGCCATGGATGGAATTGATAGACTGATACTCCAAGACCATGCAACTCGATTCGTGCAGTTCAAATCAGACTGATTGAAGATATCAGATCTTGAAGCACAACCAATTCAACAATAAAACAGGCCATGGATGGAATTGATAGACTGATACTTCAAGACCATGCAACTCGATTGGTGCAGTTCAAATCAGACTGATTGAAATTATCAGATCTCCAAACACAACCAATTCAACAATAAAACAGGCCATGGATGGAATTGATACACTGATACTTCAAGACGATGCAACTGAATTGGTGCAGTTCAAATCAGACTGATTGAAATTATCAGATCTCCAGACACAACCTACAATGTTGTATGCCCTGCAGTGTTTATTTGTGTGCTAACCAACGGTAATCAAGTTGAATATTTACTTAATTTCAAACAAAAAATATGATCAGTAAGAGAGGCAACAGAGATAAGAGAGATAAGTGATCAGTCAAGACAAACAGCTACAAGCGAGATAGATAACCTCATCAGAAGACTGGCAAGAGCCACAAGTGACAGAAAGTCATCATTTGTTGCAGAGTCTAGTGTTTGTTCTTTGGATTCGAGTTGAAAATCGCGTTCAGATCGTCATAGACGTTTTCTCTAGGACGGTCAGTGTCATTTGGACTGGGCTTTACCGTTGGCTTGCTTGAATTGGGCTTTGGATTTGAGTTGACAAGCGTCGAGATCGTCATAGATATTTTCTTTAGGACGGTTGGTGTCGTTTGGACTGGGTTTTACTGCTGGCTTGCTTGAATCGGGCTTGACTGTGCGCTTGCTTGACTTTGGCCTGGATGATTGATTCATTAGCGCCAAAACTTGATCTTCAACAGATCAAGCCCATTATGGGTTCTGACGTTCCTAAGTGGGCCCGCAGTCTTTGCAGTGCCATTGACTTGAAATAGCGCTCATCCAACACCATTGAACATCTACGCACCACCTTCTTCACTTCACCAATTGATTTGATAAATTTCCAGCTGGAAAACAAGCTTCCGACAATGAAGAAGAGAGCGATGAGTGAGACTGCAACTGCCAGAAGACATGCAAGCTGAATTCGTAGCGTAACTCTGAAGAGAAGTTTACTGTAGACTGTGCAGTCACCTTAAGAACTTAATTTAATGTGGTTGCAGAGGCACTAAGATAACACCCAATTTTATGATTGCACCAACCGAATGCCAACTTCAGAGAAAACGAGATTTTTCAGGATAAGAAATCAGTTGGCAATCCCATCCACATCATAGATTGGTAACCTGATTAGAGCAATAGGCTGGTAATTTGACTGATGCAGTGTGGCATGTGCAATCAGTCCACTCTGAAGAGAAGTTTGCTGTAGACTGTGCAGTCACCTTAAGAACTTAATTTAATTTGGTTGCAGAGGCACTAAGATAACACCCAATTTTATGATTGCGCCAACCGAATGCCAACTTTAAGAGAAAACGAGATTTTTCAGGATAAGAAATCAGTTGGCAATCCCATCCACATCATAGATTGGTAACCTGATTACAGCAATAGGCTGGTAATTTGACTGATGCAGTGTGATATGTGCAATCAGTCCACTCTGAAGAGAAGTTTACTGTAGACTGTGCAGTCACCTTAAGAACTTAATTTAATGTGGTTGCAGAGGCACTAAGATAACACCCAATTTTATGATTGCGCCAACCAAATGCCAACTTTCAGAGAAAACCAGATTTTGCAATATAAGAAATCAGTTGGCAATCCCATCCACAACTTAGATTGGTAACCTGATTAGAGCAATAGTCTGGTAATTTGACTGATGCAGTGTGGTATGTGCAATCAGTCCACTCTGAAGAGAAGTTTACTGTAGACTGTGCAGTCACCTTAAAAACATAATTTAATTTGGTTGCAGCAGCACTAAGATGACACCCAATTTTATGATTGCACCAACCAAATGCGAACTTTCAGAGAAAACGAAATTTTTCAGGATAAGAAATCAGTTGGCAATCCCATCCACATCATAGATTGGCAACCTGATTAGAGCAATAGTGTGGTAATTTGACTGATGCAGTGTGGTATGTGCAGTCAGTCCACTCTGAAGAGAAGTTTACTGTAGACTGTGCAGTCACCTTAAGAACTTAATTTAATGTGGTTGCAGAGGCACTAAGATAACACCCAATTTTATGATTGTGCCAACCAAACGCCAACTTCAGAGAAAACGAGATTTTTCAGGATAAGAAATCAGTTGGCAATCCCATCCACATCATAGATTGGCAACCTGATTAGAGCAATAGTGAGGTAATTTGACTGATGCAGTGTGGTATGTGCAATCAGTCCACTCTGAAGAGAAGTTTACTGTAGACTGTGCAGTCACCTTAAGAACATAATTTAATTTGGTTGCAGCAGCACTAAGATGACACCCAATTTTATGATTGCACCAACCAAATGCGAACTTTCAGAGAAAACGAAATTTTTCAGGATAAGAAATCAGTTGGCAATCCAATCCTCATCATAGATTGGCAACCTGATTAGAGCAGTAGTCTGGTAATGTGACTAACGCAGTGTGGTATGTTCAATCAGTCCACTCTGAAGAGAAGTTTACTGTAGACTGTGCAGTCACCTTAAGAACTTATTTTAACCCTTTAAATCACAGGTACTCCATATGGAGTACTCCCAGAGTCGTTTCTATGTGTCGAAAAACATTTAGGAAGGGTCGTGAAAATTTCCCTAAGTGTGGAAATCGTCCGACACTTAATGACCCTGTATGTGTCGGAAAATTCGAGGCTTAGAAGTGTCGGAAATATTTAAGTGTGGAAATTTATATGATTTCCGGTGGCTGCGTTTAAATGCGAAGCGAACTGCTTCTCACTGCGTTTCACAGCGTTTAAAGGCGAAGAAACAGTGAAGTAGGCACCTAGAAACCTGCCTGGGCATGCAGAGTCTTGTCTTGACCTGAATAGCATGAATCACGTTGGTTTGTAAATATTTTTTCGATAGTAACGATGAGTACGCATTATTTACAGGAAGATTAGCTCTGAAACTTTATAGTTTGTAGCTGAGAATTAGGCGTATTCAGTAAAGTTTAGGCAAAAATGTCCTAGTTACGTATTATGACGTGCTGTGACGTGCCTGGCTGGCATGTTCCGTGTATTTTATCGGCAATAATTAAGCGCCACTCCGATATATACCTACCTATATGTGCCGATTGCCCGTCTGTGGCAGTTGTTGAGTGGAATTCCAACCTCTCCTTGTAACGTTAAAATTTCTGTTGCATAGCGCTTAGTGGCACGGCATGGCCAGGCAAATGCAGTAGGGCATTGTTGCGGCCATTGATTGATTGAGTGAATAGGGGTGTGCGTTGAGCCGCCAAAAATTTTGGCTGCCGCGCCGGCAGTGATGCCTATGCCTTCTTGACTGCCTGCCTGCCAGTCCCAGAGCGTGTCTCGCTTGCGTTCGTTTGTTCGGTGTTGTTGGTCTGGTCTCTGGTCTATGCTACATACTAGTTGCATCCCCGCTAGACACCTGCTATCATTTCTGTTTAGGGGGTGTTAAATTTTCAAATGCTATGGGTAGGGTATATGGGGCTCATGGTGTGTTGAGGGGTCGGGGGCTGAAGCAGTCGTCCGCCGAAGGAGGTTGGGTGGTCTGGCGCCGCAGGGGGTCTGATCCCAAATTCTTAGGAGGGGGTTGGGAATTAAAAAACGCTCAAACATCGCAAAAATCGCAATTTTTCGGCTAAAAATCGCTAATTTGTGCTTAACTTTCTCTGGTGACCACTCGCAGTTAATCTGTGTCAACTGTTTTATACAGTGTTGTGGCCCAGTAAACGATTCGAAAAAAAAAAATTCTTAACTACAACTAAAAAGTGTTGTTTTACAGAGGATTGCGACAATTTTTGTATCCGAAATTGTAAAAAAAAAATCGCAAAAGTTTGCTCAAAAGTTACTTGCCAGAAAATCGGAGGGAGTCGGAATAATCGTCTCTGGCTCCCATCTGTTTGTGCCCAGTTCCGACTTTTCCCACTTACGACTTTTCTTTTTTGCTGTCTTAGAATTGTTTTTATGCCTAAGCCCAAGCCTGAACCTAACCCGTAAGCCTAAGCCTAAGCCTGAACCTAATTCCGAAGCCCAATCCTGAACCTCACTCCTAACCCTAAGCCTAAGCCTGAATCTAACTCCTAAGCCCAAGCCTGAACCTAACCCTAAAGCCCAAGCCTGAACCTAACCCCTAAGCCCAAGCCTGAACCTACGCATTGAGCTTTGTTACATAGCTATTCTTGTATATTTTACCAGAATTCTGTCTGTATTAAAGATAGTCAATGTTATTGCATAAATTCGGAACTGGAAACACGCCGTCCCTTCTGGGGGCTGGCCTGTTTCGGGTGGGGGCAGACGCCCCAGAGCCCCCTGTTACATGTATGGGCTGAGGGGTTTAGCCGAAATTTAGTTTATGATGAGAATTAATTGCGTGCTAAGGCAATTAATAAATTTGCGTTATTATTTGTGATGGATGATATTTTGTACATTGTGCAAGTTATAGTTCAGAACACAATCAACGCAAACGCAAAAGGCATGTATGACGGATTGAACCCTCTCAACCCCTTGGACTTGTCGGCCTTGAACCCAATCCTTCATCAGATTGACGAAGGGGCCGACCATCTCGACAGCGTTTTGGTGGACGACGACTCAGAATTTAGCGACCAAGTGGCCACCGCTTTGGGGAACGTGTGGAACGAAGTGGAAACGACGCAGGTAATGCTCAAGGACCTACGTATTAAGAGATGGAAGCATTGTTTAGTGCAAAATAATAGCTTTATTTTGAGTCCTTAGTAACTATTTTATACAAATTTAAACCCGAGATTGCTTTTTTGTGATTATTGAGTGTTTTAGTAGCAGGGTCAGGGGGTGGGATCTGCCCCCCCCCCCAAGGTGGCCAGCCCCCCCGGGGCGTCGTGTCGGGCAGTTTTTTTGGGCCTACGGGGGCCGGAAGGATCCGGGGGGGGCTCTGGGGACCTCGGGGTCCCGAAAACTGTCCACAAAACCCCTATTTTGCCTTAAATAAGCGAAAATTTTCTTCGCCCCTGGAAGGGGGGTCGGGGAGGGGGTATGGCCGGCCCATGGTGCATGGGCGAGGGCGAGGGGGCGAAACCCCGTCACCAACCGGCCCATGTATGTTTTTGGCTAGCAATTTTTCAGCAAATTTTTACTTTTTTATGAATTTCACACAAAATCCAAACACAAAAGCCTGTAAAGCAACACTTTTTAGCTGTATTTTAGCCCAAATTAGCGGTTTTTTGCGAACTTTGAGCGTTTTTTAGTGCCCATCCCCCTCTCTAGTTTTTTACTCAGGCCCCCAGCCGGCGCCAAACTCCTCCGCCAACCCCTAGACCCTTCGGCGATGATCTGTTACCTGTATGGTGCATAATATGTAAAGGAATCGGTAAAGGTGTGCTAGTGCTTTTAGCGCAGCCTCTTGCTGATTAGGTGTAGTGTAGTGCGTTATATGCGCCTTCTGCAAATATGCAAGTTTGTCAGCCACTACAGTTTACACAAAAGAAGATCTAGACCAATTTACAGAACAAACGGCCCAGAATTTAGTTTACAGTAACCTTTAAAATTTTTTCATTCAGGTGAGCTGAACGGAAAATTCGTATGTTTCTACCGGTGCAGATTGTCAGTACTGGAGCCGCTACTAGTAGTAGTAGTAGTAGTTGTTGTTGTTGTATTTTGGGGTTGCAGTTCCAATTTTTGGCTTATTTTTCACTAAAATAGACAAGTATAAGCTATTGTTAGCTCATATACAATTGTACCAGTCTGGCACTTAGCTTGGTTTATTTTACCGACACCATATTTAGGTACCAGTACCATATATGGTGCCGGTACCTAAGCTAGTGGCACCGTACAGTACATGGTACGAAATCTGAACAGAGTGGTACCATATATGGTTCGAAATCTGAACAGAGTGGTACCACATATGGTACCGGCACCTTATATGGTACCATCACCCTGTATGGTACCACCACAGTGGTCGAATGTAGGGGCACCATACATGGTATGGTACGGCATACATGTAACAGGTCATCCGCCGAAGGGGGGAGTGGGGTTGGGGGGTGCTGGCGCGGGGCCGGGGGTCTGAGCCAAATTTTTTGGGACGGGGGTTAGGCACTAAAAAACCCAGGGGGGTCCCATCCGGGGGGTCTGGCCAAAGTCGGGTGGGGGCAGACCCCCTGTTACATGTATGTGGTACCGGCATATATGTAACAGCTCCAGGCCGACCTGGGGGAGCGGGGTGGGGAGGGTTTTCCTCAGGGGGTTTCGCCCAGTACCTGTACTCTTACATGTATAACAGCTGCGGGCCTACCAGGCGGGTAGGGGGCTTATCACGAGGGGGTCGAGTCGAGGGGGGTTTCGCCCAGAGGGGGTCCAAAGTTTCAAAAAGTTCGAAAACGCCTGGAAATGCGTTTTTAGCACGTATTTTTCAGTAAGGACGCTAAAAGTCGCTATTTTAAGCTGCCAGATAGCGTTTTAGAGCTAAACAAGCAAAAAATGACAAAAAGGTCTTCCAAAAACCCCCGATTTCTCTTAAATATCAGCAGTGGAAACGCCAAATTCGGTTTCCAAATGCTTTTCAAGCGAATTTTTGGCTTAAAATTAATGATTTCTGAGCCAGTTTGTTAGTACTGGAGCCACTACTGGTACTTGTATTTTTGCGTCAGAGCGGGCCCTTAACCTGTCTCGGGGGTGAGGGGGGTTTGGCTTTTCCAGCAGGGGGGTAACCGCCCCAAACCCCTAGTACATCTAAGCATTGCACTGTGCGTCAAAACAATTAAAATTGTGGCCACTTCAGTGATTTCTGCCCTTTAAAAATTACGTAATGAAGTCGCCAACCCCCACCGTAATGATTAGTAATCATTTAGCGAACCCTCTCGCCCCTCATGCCATTACCATACATGGGCCGGGGGTAAGGGGGGTATACCCCTACCCATCGGCCGGCCATACCCCCCTCCCCCACCCACCCCCCTCCCAGAGGGAGGAAATTTTCGCTTATTTAAGGCAAAATAGGCGTTTTTTGGCCTTTTTTCGGGGGACCCCCCCCCCGCCCCCCGAGGTCTCCAACCTACCCTACCTAAGAAATCAGTTGGCAATCCCATCCACATCATAGATTGGCAACCTGATTAGAGCAATAGTGAGGTAATTTGACTGATGCAGTGTGGTATGTGCAGTCAGTCCACTCTGAAGAGAAGTTTACTGTAGACTGTGCAGTCACCTTAAGAACTTAATTTAATGTGGTTGCAGAGGCACTAAGATAACACCCAATTTTATGATTGCGCCAACCGAATGCCAACTTCAGAGAAAACGAGATTTTTCAGGATAAGAAATCAGTTGGCAATCCCATCCACATCATAGATTGGCAACCTGATTAGAGCAATAGTGAGGTAATTTGACTGATGCAGTGTGGTATGTGCAGTCAGTCCACTCTGAAGAGAAGTTTACTGTAGACTGTGCAGTCACCTTAAGAACTTAATTTAATGCGGTTGCAGCGGCACTAAGATGACACCCAATTTTATGATTGCGCCAGCTGAATGCCAACTTTCAGAGAAAAAGAGATTTCGCAGGATAAGAAATCAGTTGGGAATCCGATCCACATCATAGATTGGTAACCTGATTAGAGCAATAGTCTGGTAATTTGACTGATGCAGTGTGGTATGTGCAATCAGTCTACTCTGAAGAGAAGTTAACTGTAGACTGTGCAGTCACCTTAAGAACTTATTTTAATGTGGTTGCAGCAGCACTAAGATGACACCCAATTTAATGATTGCACCAACCGAATGCCAACTTTCAGAGAAAACGAGATTTTTCAGGATAAGAAATCAGTTGGCAATCCCATCCACATCTTAGATTGGCAACCTGATTAGAGCAATAGTGAGGTAATTTGACTGATGCAGTGTGGTATGTGCAGTCAGTCCACTCTGAAGAGAAGTTTACTGTAGACTGTGCAGTCACCTTAAGAACTTAATTTAATGTGGTTGCAGACGCACTAAGATAACACCCAATTTTATGATTGCACCAACCGAATGCCAACTTCAGAGAAAACGAGATTTTTCAGGATAAGAAATCAGTTGGCAATCCCATCCACATCATAGATTGGTAACCTGATTAGAGCAATAGGCTGGTAATTTGACTGATGCAGTGTGGCATGTGCAATCAGTCCACTCTGAAGAGAAGTTTACTGTAGACTGTGCAGTCACCTTAAGAACATAATTTAATGTGGTTGCAGCAGCACTAAGATGACACCCAATTTTATGATTGCACCAACCAAATGCCAACTTTCAGAGAAAACGAGATTTTTCAGGATAAGAAATCAGTTGGCAATCCCATCCACATCATAGATTGGCAACCTGATTAGAGCAATAGTGAGGTAATTTGACTGATGCAGTGTGGTATGTGCAGTCAGTCCACTCTGAAGAGAAGTTTACTGTAGACTGTGCAGTCACCTTAAGAACTTAATTTAATGTGGTTGCAGAGGCACTAAGATAACACCCAATTTTATGATTGCACCAACCGAATGCCAACTTCAGAGAAAACGAGATTTTTCAGGATAAGAAATCAGTTGGCAATCCCATCCACATCATAGATTGGTAACCTGATTAGAGCAATAGGCTGGTAATTTGACTGATGCAGTGTGGCATGTGCAATCAGTCCACTCTGAAGAGAAGTTTGCTGTAGACTGTGCAGTCACCTTAAGAACTTAATTTAATTTGGTTGCAGAGGCACTAAGATAACACCCAATTTTATGATTGCGCCAACCGAATGCCAACTTTCAGAGAAAACGATATTTTTCAGGATAAGAAATCAGTTGGCAATCCCATCCACATCATAGATTGGTATCCTGATTACAGCAATAGGCTGGTAATTTGACTGATGCAGTGTGGTATGTGCAATCAGTCCACTCTGAAGAGAAGTTTACTGTAGACTGTGCAGTCACCTTAAGAACATAATTTAATGTGGTTGCAGCAGCACTAAGATGACACCCAATTTTATGATTGCACCAACCGAATGCCAACTTTCAGAGAAAACGAGATTTTTCAGGATAAGAAATCAGTTGGCAATCCCATCCACATCATAGATTGGCAACCTGATTAGAGCAATAGTGAGGTAATTTGACTGATGCAGTGTGGTATGTGCAGTCAGTCCACTCTGAAGAGAAGTTTACTGTAGACTGTGCAGTCACCTTAAGAACTTAATTTAATGTGGTTGCAGAGGCACTAAGATAACACCCAATTTTATGATTGCGCCAACCGAATGCCAACTTCAGAGAAAACGAGATTTTTCAGGATAAGAAATCAGTTGGCAATCCCATCCACATCATAGATTGGCAACCTGATTAGAGCAATAGTGAGGTAATTTGACTGATGCAGTGTGGTATGTGCAGTCAGTCCACTCTGAAGAGAAGTTTACTGTAGACTGTGCAGTCACCTTAAGAACTTAATTTAATGCGGTTGCAGCGGCACTAAGATGACACCCAATTTTATGATTGCGCCAGCTGAATGCCAACTTTCAGAGAAAAAGAGATTTCGCAGGATAAGAAATCAGTTGGGAATCCGATCCACATCATAGATTGGTAACCTGATTAGAGCAATAGTCTGGTAATTTGACTGATGCAGTGTGGTATGTGCAATCAGTCTACTCTGAAGAGAAGTTAACTGTAGACTGTGCAGTCACCTTAAGAACTTATTTTAATGTGGTTGCAGCAGCACTAAGATGACACCCAATTTAATGATTGCACCAACCGAATGCCAACTTTCAGAGAAAACGAGATTTTTCAGGATAAGAAATCAGTTGGCAATCCCATCCACATCTTAGATTGGCAACCTGATTAGAGCAATAGTGAGGTAATTTGACTGATGCAGTGTGGTATGTGCAGTCAGTCCACTCTGAAGAGAAGTTTACTGTAGACTGTGCAGTCACCTTAAGAACTTAATTTAATGTGGTTGCAGACGCACTAAGATAACACCCAATTTTATGATTGCACCAACCGAATGCCAACTTCAGAGAAAACGAGATTTTTCAGGATAAGAAATCAGTTGGCAATCCCATCCACATCATAGATTGGTAACCTGATTAGAGCAATAGGCTGGTAATTTGACTGATGCAGTGTGGCATGTGCAATCAGTCCACTCTGAAGAGAAGTTTACTGTAGACTGTGCAGTCACCTTAAGAACATAATTTAATGTGGTTGCAGCAGCACTAAGATGACACCCAATTTTATGATTGCACCAACCAAATGCCAACTTTCAGAGAAAACGAGATTTTTCAGGATAAGAAATCAGTTGGCAATCCCATCCACATCATAGATTGGCAACCTGATTAGAGCAATAGTGAGGTAATTTGACTGATGCAGTGTGGTATGTGCAGTCAGTCCACTCTGAAGAGAAGTTTACTGTAGACTGTGCAGTCACCTTAAGAACTTAATTTAATGTGGTTGCAGAGGCACTAAGATAACACCCAATTTTATGATTGCGCCAACCGAATGCCAACTTCAGAGAAAACGAGATTTTTCAGGATAAGAAATCAGTTGGCAATCCCATCCACATCATAGATTGGCAACCTGATTAGAGCAATAGTGAGGTAATTTGACTGATGCAGTGTGGTATGTGCAGTCAGTCCACTCTGAAGAGAAGTTTACTGTAGACTGTGCAGTCACCTTGAGAACTTAATTTAATGTGGTTGCAGAGGCACTAAGATAACACCCAATTTTATGATTGCGCCAACCGAATGCCAACTTCAGAGAAAACGAGATTTTTCAGGATAAGAAATCAGTTGGCAATCCCATCCACATCATAGATTGGTAACCTGATTAGAGCAATAGGCTGGTAATTTGACTGATGCAGTGTGGTATGTGCAATCAGTCCACTCTGAAGAGAAGTTTGCTGTAGACTGTGCAGTCACCTTAAGAACTTAATTTAATTTGGTTGCAGAGGCACTAAGATAACACCCAATTTTATGATTGCGCCAACTGAATGCCAACTTTCAGAGAAAACGACATTTTTCAGGATAAGAAATCAGTTGGCAATCCCATCCACATCATAGATTGGCAACCTGATTAGAGCAATAGTGAGGTAATTTGACTGATGCAGTGTGGTATGTGCAGTCAGTCCACTCTGAAGAGAAGTTTACTGTAGACTGTGCAGTCACCTTAAGAACTTAATTTAATGTGGTTGCAGAGGCACTAAGATAACACCCAATTTTATGACTGCGCCAACCGAATGCCAACTTCAGAGAAAACGAGATTTTTCAGGATAAGAAATCAGTTGGCAATCCCATCCACATCATAGATTGGCAACCTGATTAGAGCAATAGTGAGGTAATTTGACTGATGCAGTGTGGTATGTGCAGTCAGTCCACTCTGAAGAGAAGTTTACTGTAGACTGTGCAGTCACCTTAAGAACTTAATTTAATGTGGTTGCAGAGGCACTAAGATAACACCCAATTTTATGACTGCGCCAACCGAATGCCAACTTCAGAGAAAACGAGATTTTTCAGGATAAGAAATCAGTTGGCAATCCCATCCACATCATAGATTGGTAACCTGATTAGAGCAATAGGCTGGTAATTTGACTGATGCAGTGTGGTATGTGCAATCAGTCCACTCTGAAGAAAAGTTTGCTGTAGACTGTGCAGTCACCTTAAGAACTTAATTTAATGTGGTTGCAGAGGCACTAAGATAACACCCAATTTTATGATTGTGCCAACCGAATGCCAACTTCAGAGAAAACCAGATTTCGCAATATAAGAAATCAGTTGACAATCCCATCCACATCATGGATTGGTAACCTGATTAGAGCAGTAGTCTGGTAATGTGACTAACGCAGTGCAGTATGTGCAATCAGTCCACTCTGAAGAGGAGTTTACTGTAGACTGTGCAGTCACTTTAAGAACATAATTTAATGTGGTT